>CM052342.1:4491032-4503600 GCA_028455595.1 Lasioglossum vierecki | reverse complement strand
GGTGGAAGATGACGAAACTCAGATCCGAAAACTTCTCAATTCATAAATAGATGCCCGCAAGAACCCTCTTCCGAATCACAAGAAAGGTACTCAGACTCGTTTCGACAAGTCTAATCTATCCCGAAACCGATCAGGTCAACACCCAGATCCATTCTCCTTGGAGAAACGACAAAAGCATCAAGGCGGGAAGGGAAGGCGCAGAAGACAACCGCTTAGGAACCGCTTTAGCGATGATCTAAGGGCCGAGACAGAGGAAGGGCGTTCCCAAAATTCGTCCTGGAGGCACGGTCCCGTTTCCATCGTTGCCGAAGAGCGGATCAATCTTCATTTGGTCTCTCTGTTTGAGGAAAAGCCGAATAATGGGCACGGTGTAGCCGAGTAACCGGGTCAAGCCCCTCGGCCGCTGCCATTCGCTGATCGACGCTCGTTTCTGTTCTGTTCTGTTCTCGTACGCGCATCATCGATCCCGCGTGTGTGTCACTGCGCAACCAACGAACCTAGTTCGTATTTACATACGTACGTGGCTGCCCGGAAACTTTCAGCCAGCGGAAACATGGGACACTCTGTATTACTTCGACAGAAACGAATCGGAGAGAGAGAGAAAGAGAGAACGAGAGAGAGTTGGTTGGTTGGTTGTCGGGAAGACGAACATCGCGCGGAGGAATCCGAGTTGAAACTCTTATCCCCGGGAAATCACTTTGTCCCCGTTGCTGCCTCATTCTTGCGCTGGGTGGAACATAAGTCACTTTTCTAGTTAGTAGTTGTGGAACTCGTTTCTTTCCATTGTACGTTTTCGTATCTTTCTTGCGAACCGTTTATGTACTTTTTCCTGGATTTTCTGGGGATTGTTCGCAATCACGTTGGAATACATTTTATTTTTAAAATAAACGGATAGATATACGAATTTATATTTGAAAAATCTGATACCCTTATCTTCAACTCGGAGAAGATTGATTTGTGTTTAGGACGAACTCGACTCTTCGAGTCGAATCGAGAATGTGTTCTCGTAGGAGTTTCTGCAAGTTTCAGAAAATTCTAAATTATTTGAAAGATCGATAAATCTCATATATTTATATTAATGGTAAATCAGTACCAAATTAAATTTTTACACGTTTGAGGGCTTCAAATATAGCTGGAAGATCGCACTTATGATTGATGCATTTTTACTTGAAATGGAATCCGATATCGGATTGAAAAAATCATAAAACTCGACCGTCAGCTACTGCACAATTCACTTCATTTTAAGGGGATTCTCCAGATTAATTTTGGAATGAATACCAGTGGGGATTTTTGAATGTTTGAAAGCTCCAATTAGAGGTAGAAATTCATACTTTATCATAGATGCATTCCGGTCTGAAATAGAATGCAGAATCATATTGGAAAAATTATAAAACCCGATCCTCAGCTCAGAGGCAATTCCCTCGATTATAACGGAACTCTTCAGATTAATTTCGCAATAGATCCCAGTAGAAATATTTCAATGTTTGGGAGCTTCAATTAGAGCTAATTCAATGTAAAAAGAAATCACTATTGTCTCGCGTACAAAAATGTGAACACAAAAGCTTATAGATTTTTCTACATATAGAGTTATAACAGGTTTATGTGTAATACGTTTATGAATTTGTGAAACGTTTTCAATGCTTGTGATAATGGAAAAAAGTTACGAGATCTCAGGCTCGCTGCAACATTACAACAATCTTCCTAGAGATTCGTTTCCAGAAAGAAATCAGTGAATCATTTTTTGCACAGGGCATTTCTGGAAATAGAAAAATACTTCTCAAACGAATTATTTCAAAGCGGATCAACACAGTATTATTAAGCAAAGTAGAGTGAGGAATCTTTTCACGGCAGAGTCCTGTTAGAAATAATTCTGTTTATGCACAAAAGCTTGATTGCTCGGTCTTCCTACTTGCATGATAAATTACTTCGTTCATTTTAATCGGATAATTTTCTATTTTTTTTGCATTGAGTCTATTTATAATTTTATTTCTACCTCTGTCGCACTGTTATATCTATTTATGTTAAAATATAAGAAAGTGTTAAAATATATTCGATAATTATATAGAAAAGGTCTGCTTACTCCGATTTTGATGAAATTTTAATATGTTATGCAGCAACACATTCTGAACAACTTTTTCCTTTTCCAAAATAGGGGATACGCTTTTAGTTTTTTAGATATTTGCAAAAAACTATCGCGAAGCATGTAGGAATGTGAAAAATCCAATACAGTATTAACGATAGTCTTTTGCAAATATCTCAAAAACTAAAAGCGACCCCCCTATATTGGAAAAGGAAAAAGTTATTCAAAATGTCAAAATCTATGACATATTAAAATGTCATCAAAATCAGAGTACGGAGACCTTTTCTATATAATTACCATATATTCATTTATTTCTTACGACTAACTCGGAATAGTTTTATTTTGCATGAAAAATCCGCAGCCTGGTTACATTATTCAATTAGTATATTTTTCGCGATCTTACGTAACCATTACGTAATGATTAAATGCATTGTTATTGATATTTCCAGAACAGGTCACGTACAACATCGGCGTGTCCAGGATTACGGGTATTAATAATGAAAACAAGATGATACTCGGAACACGTGTTCCCGATGAAAAATTAATTCCCCGGGACACGATACCGAGAAACTGTGTCATTCAGCTGGTTCGATGACACCTGCGTGTGATCGATCACGTGTAATTTTCTCGCGGTGCGTGTAGACGAGAGACGACTTTGTTCGACGAACCGTTCCCAATCCGACTAGATAAGTTCCCCATTCAAGGAAACGGTGTCTGGGGTACCTACAGCTCTTGCAGGGTAACTGCGAACGTGATTCGCTAACTAGTTAACTTGTCGACGACTGGAATGCATAGTTCCGACGACGTAGGCGTGGCTCGGAATCTCACGGAAAGGTGTCATCGGGACAACACACGATGAATTGTTGCTCGGAGTGGGGAGCACGTGGCCAATCATTTGCGTTATTAATGGCAAACCTGCCACTGATGGTCAAACCTCGTTAAATCCCAGCCTCGTCTTGTCAGATAAAAATGTAAGGGGTGAATGTGAACCAATTTTAAAATCAGTTCCCGTAGGAATTTTCCAATTTTTTAGGAGTCAAATTAAAACTACAAGAGTGGACTTTATTTAAATTTTTGGAGAAAACTCGAAATTATTTTTAAAAATTATTAAATCTCGACCTCGTCTCGTCAGATAAAAATGTAAGGGGTGAATGTGAACCAATTTTAAAATCAGTTCCCGTAGGAATTTTCCAATTTTTTAGGAGTCAAATTAAAACTACAAGAGTGGACTTTATTTAAATTTTTGGAGAAAATTCGAAATTATTTTTAAAAATTATTAAATCTCGACCTCGTCTCGTCAGATAAAAATTTAAGGGGTGAATGTGAACCAATTTTAAAATCAGTTCCCGTAGAAATTTTCCAATTTTGAACGAGTCAAATTAAACTTACAAAAAAAAGATTGGACTTTATATAAGATAGGTTTATTTAAATTTTTGGAGAAAATTCGAAATCATTTTTAAAAATTATTAAATCTCCACCTCGCATTTTCGGATAAAAATTTAAGGGGTGAATGCAAACCAATTTTAAAATCGGTTTCCGTAGGAATTTTGACACTTTTAAAAACTCAAATAAAAAGCTAGAAAATTGGGCTTTACGGTAGGTTTATTTAAATTTTTGGAGAAAATTCGAAATCATTTTTAAAAATTATTAAATCCCGACGTCGCATTTTCGGATAAAAATTTAAGGGGTGAATGCAAACCAATTTTAAAATCAGTTTCCGTAGGAATTTTCAAACTTTTAAGAACTCAAATAAAAAGCTAGAAAATTGGGCTTTATGATAGGTTTATTTAGATTTTTGGAGAAAATTCAAAATCATTTCTAAAAATTGTTAAATCTCGACCTCGCCTTCTCAGATAAAATTTTTTAGGGATGAATTTGAAACAATTTTGGAATATGTTTATATGGAAATTTTTTAATGTTTGAAGGTTCAAATTAAAGCTTGAAAATCGCGCTGTAAGGCAGATGCATTCACGTAAGAAATTTATCCAATTTCGAAGATCCTACATAAATTCCACACAAAGTCACCGATCTAGTAAAGAACTCGATCAGTTCGCAAATGAGCGATCAATTTTTCATTCCACTCGAAACGAAATGAGACGGGGTGGGGGTTGAAATGCAATTACTGAATCACAGGAATCGATTGACTGGCCGAGAGACATTCATGAGATACGGCGGAAAGGAACGATGTTGGCCGGCTGTTTCAGCAACGCGAGGCTGATCGATCGATCGGGTGCTACGTTGATCCCATATGCGGCACATTGTATCAACGTGTAAAACCTACACAGACGTGCGAAAGCACGGGCAGCTTCGGAAACCAGCTTGACGAGCGGGCCTGGAGTCAAAATTGTTTCCCTCGCCGGCCTTTTTGTCTCTTTTTGGCCTCGACGCCACGGGCTAAACAAAAAACGAGAAAAAACAGAGAAAGACTGGGCGAAAATTTTCGGGAAACGCGTGAAAACCTGAAATAATGACGCAACGTTGTGCGACCACAGAAAATATATGTAACTCTAGTTTTAGAAGAAAATTTCAGCTTATAAAACATCAAATGGTTCGAAGTTTCAAAATTTTTTCCGTGGAAATTTTAGAACTTTCAAAGGTTCAAAAATGAAGTTGAAGAAACATACTTTCAGGTAGGTATATGTAGATTTCAAAGATAAAGTGAAATCATTTTGAGAACTCGGTAAAACTCCTACAATACCTCAGTGGAAGAAGGTTGTATTTCCAGCGGAAATTAATAGGATTTTTAATGACTTGATTTGATAAAACAAAGTTCAAAAATATTGTTTTAAGAAAATTTCAATAGAGTATCATTTCTGAGAAGTATTAAAGAATTACCGATAAGTGAAGTGACAAAGCAATACGGCTTGCCGCGGGGACAAAGAAGAAAAAGAAGAGACAAGAATTTTCGGGACACGCGTGCGATCCGGGAATAATAGTGCAGCATCGAGCCAACCATAGAAAACTGTTACGTTTCCTATTGCAAACGATATTTCACGCGCGCGCCGCTTTATCGGGCGCAGATGGTTTTCGAAACAGGACAGATACGCTCGAGATGAGAGCCGGCCTGTCGCGTGCAGCTCGCTGACTGCTTTTGACAATTCTGTGAATTTGAGAGACAAAAGGAGAGCGCGATTTTTCCATCGCCCCCCTTCCACCCCCTTTACCTGCGAAAACCCCGATGAACGACAACAATAAACAGGTTTTTGTTATTGAAAATAGTCGCGGCCCGCGGCAAACAGTGTGTCGAGTTTTGTACACTGCAAAACGGCCGTCAGCATAGAAATTTTGAAAAATACGATATATTCTGAACGTCCTTTTTCCAGCTGCATGAACGTTGGTTTGGAAAAACGTTCTTGAAAAAATTGCGATTCGTCGAAATTACAACGGAAGTTTCTAAAACTTGCTGTTCTCAACGTTTTCGTGTGGACATGTATTGAAAATTTTAAAAATCCAATTTCACCGATTTTTAGGAAATTTTCAGAATATGTATAATTCACACGAATCTACAAAAGATATTTTTTAAACGTTCAATATAGGTCCACACATAAAAGAGATGTAAAATACTATCTTTTTAACCGACTTCGAAAAAGAAGGAGGTTGAGTAAAATAATATTTTACAACTCTTTTATGTGTGGACCTATACTGAACATTTAAAGAATACCTTTTGTAGATTTGTGTGAATTATACATATTCTGAAAATTTTTAATATTTTCTTTGCAATTCCAGCAATTCTAATTTTTCTACTAACTTCTCAAAAAATGTTCAAGGCGTATGGTCCAATATTTAAAAATTTATCGACCATTTAATATTGTCCGAATATTGCTGTGATATGTAGCGAAAAACAAAATTGCGAATATTAAATTTTAAATAGAACTTGACCGTCCAATGTTGGTGTCCAGCATTTTATCTCCGATGAAAGAACCCTCTAATTGCAAGAGGTCGAAGGTGAACCGGTTAAAGCACAGTTGTGTGGGTTCGCGGAGCTGACCTTCGGCAACCTACAATTTTCCGTCCCATTAACGAGGAAACGTTTGTTGCTAATGTCTGAAACGTTATTTCGACGTCACCTTTCGCGCCGCGATTGTTTGCAAACATATTTCCCCGCCCCTTATCGAAACATCGACCACTACACCGGCCCCGTATCGCTGCAACCACACAACACCCAGTCACCGATGACCTTTAACGGCGCATAACGTTTGACGAATGAGGGGAAGTAAGTCAGCCGCGTCACTGCTATAGGAAACCGTAAATTACTCGGACGGAGTTGATTTGCGGGCCCGATTTTAACTAGACGGGGTTGTCCGTCTATTTTCGGAGGGCACGCGCGTGTATTGTACATCTGATTCAGTTCCGATCGATCTCTATTTTGTTCCTTTTTAAATTGGAACACTTGTTGAACTTTTCGCGAGCATTTCATCGTTATTACACGTACACGAATAATACCAGAGTCCTTTAGAAATGAAACGACTTAATGAAACTTAAAGTGTAAAATTAATCGACATGTATATAAATCTTGCAATAATTTCTTATTTCGTTCCATTTATATTTTAAATTTACACGTGAATAAATTTGAGGAAACATCACTGCTCCTCTTCATCAAATTTCAACCCCTTCAGATTTTAAATCCGAAATTGAGTGAACTCAAGTAATTTATTAAAATTTTTTAATCGGTAAAAATCTATAAAAATTAATTTTCTCCACATTCCCAGGAAGATGGTCGCAGGCAAGCGCACAAATGAGCCCATCCATAGAATTCTCCCGCACTATCTCCGGCGAGCACATTACCGTAAAACGCGACTGAATGAGCGCCGGCGAGGGGGTTAATTGGCTGTTGAACGCGAGGGATGAGTCGCCGGGGCGGTATATATTTTTCGAGTATTTAGGCTGAACAAAAGCGGCGCTATCGAGCAACAAGTCATCGCGACGTGTCTTCCGAGTCAATTACGCCGGTTCGTTGCTTCGACCACAAACCGACACCCATATGCAACACACAAACCGAACACCATCCCCAAAAAAGAACCAACCGAAAGAATCAAAATCTCACCTGAACGAGACCATCCGACAAAGAACGACAGTCAACAGAGTCATAAATAACCAACGAGAATGATGCTCGCACACATGCCTGACGAATCAACCCCTTCAGGCACCCTTTCAAAGAGGTGGGTTGCTCGTAAAAATTGCAGACGAGGTCATCAATCCGCAACAGTGAGCCATCGATCCCCGAGCAAGAGAACGCGAGCTATCCCCCAAAAAAAAGGGAGCAACAGAAGACAGAGAAAAATCGAGGGAAGTTTAAGGGTGGAAGAAGTTAGATCCTTCGATCTAGCGAGACGTGGATCTTAGAGAAAAATGATAGAATCCCGGTAGAAGGATGCAAGACTGTCTAGATCATGGATCCGTGGCACGTGGATCGCAGAGATTCGGCCCGGACAGCTCGCCGGATCGATGAAGGATGCTCCTCGCATCAGCTGGCTATCTCCCTCTGTCCTCCGGCTTCCTCCCTCTAGCTACCACTACCTCTCTCTCTATCTATCTACCTATCTCTCTGTTTGTCTTTCTTCCTCCCACTTTCTCTATATGTGTTTCGTTCTCTCTCTCTCTCTCTCTCTGGTTGTGTCTGTTTCTCTTTCCGCTGTTCTCACTCACCCTATATCGACACTCTGTCCGAAAACAACGGGAGCCCTGTCCCCTCGATCGAGCGATCCAGAAGGATTTATACCGGTGGATCCTCTCGCGCGGGATCCTCGAGACACTGTCACGGCTCGCGGTCCGATTCGAACTGAAGGGGATCGGCGCGTCGCGACGCTCGACGACGCGATGTGATGCGATGTGGTGAACTTCAATGGTTATAGACACCGCCTAGGCGACACACCACCGAGAGACCTCGACGGATCGACGACTAGCCGACTGACTGTTGACTGTCGAGGATCCAGAGAGAGAACCGTTCCAGGACACACACTACGCCACCCAGACCCAGGATGCACAAGTGGTTTTACGCTTTTTGTTCCCCCGGGGGTTGGTTGGTTGGTTGGTTGGGTTGGGTTGGGTTGGTTGGTTGGCTGCCTGGCTGCCTGGCTGCCTGCCTTGATTCTCTCTGCCCCACTCACCTGGTAGCCGCATAGGGTGCGCACCTACTACTACCCCAACGGATAGCTACCTCCGCCACCCACCCGACCTAACCCGTCACCCACTTCGGCCACCCCACTGCCGAGCTCGCTAACGCCACGTTAGGAACTCCGCCTCTCCGTCTCTCTGTGTGTAGCTACCCTTTCTCTCTCTCTTCCTTGTTCCCTCTCTTTCTGCTCTGCATAGCTGGTCTAGGCTTGCCTAGGCTGTTGCTGCGTCGTTTAGGCTTCGAGAGGATTGCGAAATTAAACTGGGGAATTGGTAAAACTAATCATTGCTTCCATAAAAGTCAGTCGAATTTGTGGTGTGTTTTCGTAGCAATTTTTGAATGCCTCAGAGATGGAATTTAGGAGGGAAGATTGCACTAATAAAAATTCATGAAACTCTACTGTGAGCTCAGGTAAAATTGGCTCGATTTTATGGGGGTTGTTCGAGACGTTTCTAACTTCGAGTCCATTTTATATCGTATTCCTGTAGCAATTTTCTAAGCTAGAAGATCACACTTTATGATTGGTTCATTTTTGTTTCGAAAAATTTCGGACCATGTCCGGAAATTGAGTAAACCAATCGTCTGCTTGGATACAACCGAGTCGATTTTATGAGGGTTGTGCGAGTCGATATTATAATGTGTTCCCGTAGGAAGTTTTCAATGTTCAAGAGTTTGAATTAAAGGTAAATGGGCCCTTCTTCCACCAACCCTTTCGTCTGTCAATTTCCCTCCCGCAAGAGTAGCTTCAGAAATGAGTAATTAGTTTTAAGATGATAAAAGGGTTAATTAAGACAGTTAAAGACACCAGATTATATGTAGGTTACGCAGAACTTTAGCCAAATATAATTTACTAATTTAATTACTGAATCCTGTTAAAAATCTAGCAATCTATCATAATATAGCGTACAATAAGAATTCATTTAATATCATATTTTATAATCGATATTGTAAATTTAAATTCACTAAACTGTAAATGAAAAAAACTCAACACAAAATGGTATTAAATATTCAATAGAAAAATTTGTCGAAGGAAAACGGATTCTGTTTTTCAACAATTAAGAAGTTGACCGATTTCGAAAGCTATTCAATGGTTTAGAGGAGGAAAGTACAAAGGTTTCTTCACCCCTCGTCGTGTCTCCGCAAGTTTATATTCTCCCCGCGTTTTGCTCGAGCACGACAGTTTTCTTTGCAGATTTTCCAGATCCGTTGTCGCGCTTTACGGATCCGCTTGTTTCAAGGTTTTTACCTCTTCATCCGTCCTTACCCACGTACGCCACGTTCATCCGTTTCTTCAATTCCCTCACGGTGCTTTCGTTCCCCCATTTCACTACTGGCTTCCTCCATTTTTCAACCTCTTGCAAGCTTCTCCATCCCTCTCCTCCCTTCTCCCATACGTTCTCCCTCTCACACTATATTTTTCCTCTGAATTTCTCTATTTCACTTTACAAGCGCGCTCCCTACAACTCACGGGAATAAATTTACCCTCTTCCTGTTCACACTTGTTCATGAAGGAGGGGGTTTTGCAAATCTGACCACAGAGAGGGAGACATTCTCATTATTTATTAGCGGCCCCCGGAATTTTGATGCGGTTACCGCTACAGAAATCTGCGAAGTTCAAGAAGATCAACATTCTAGTAAAAGGGAATGAAATTTTTATTCATAGTCTGGTCAAATATGTAACGAAAAAGATGGTGAATGTTTACATAATCCTTCTTTGGTAGACAGTCAATGAAACATCTACAATCTTTGTGGAATGATAAAAAATTAATCTTATGTGTTAAATCAAGCTGTAACACCTTGCTTTTGGAATGATGGTGCTTAGTTGTTTTCTGTGACTTTCTTTCTGAGGAGCAATAAAGGGGAAAAGAAGATTGAAGTTTCAAGAACTTGGTTTCTTATCTCTTTCTTTTCGAAGCCGAGACACAATCCTCGAGGCCAAACAGCTGTCTTGATATTAATCTCTTGGTCTGTAGTTATCAATTTCAGGGGAGGCTGAGTAATGGACATTTTTTAATAAATGAAGTATCCAACAGAAAAATTAATTTTTCAATGTCTCTGGATAAGTGCACCTGTGAAATAATATTTCAAACCATTCAGTAAATACGTTTAAAGATGTTATAAATCGAGAACTAGATTCTATCAAAATTGAATGTCATCTGCGATCAACTGGGATCCAAAACAATTCTCAGAATACAAATGTCCCAAATTCCTGAACAGAAGGGCTAGATTCAATTTTATCAGCGTTTCAGTTTAATCTGACTTGTTCCGAGGTTTGATTACTATGGTGTTACGGTGTAACCAAGTACTTTGCAACTTCACCACGGACATCCCGAAGGAACCGCGGGATGGAGACACGATTCCGAGCATCCGTGACGTCCGAGGGCCGCTGACATCCCTGATATCCGAGGGATGCAACGACTGGCTGCCACGAATAGTAGACACATCACAGTAGATGGACATAGTGAACTGATTAAGGGGAGCTTCTAGCCTAACAGATTAGAGACTTTTTAATTGCTGAATTAGAAGAGCAGATTAGGAGTTGATAATAAAATAAACATAATACGGTGCAGCCAGATTATGTGGTAAAATGTGCTCCCATGGAAAACCCTGTATGACAAGTTTTATTTCGATATCCCCACCACAAGGGTAGGTACACCATTTTTATGAATTATTTCTGCTGTTCTGCTCACCAAAAAATTACGAAAAAATTTATGAACATTCTACGTAATACCACACACAACTGTAATTTTTTTCAAAATTACCTTATTTTTAATATCTCATTGAACGTGTCATTAAATATTCCAGTGTATTCGATGTAAAATTGATATTTTACTAATTGCAGAATAAGAAGAGCAGATTAGGAGTTGATAACAAAATAAACATAATACGGTGCAGCCAGATTATGTGGTAAAATGTGCTCCCATGGAAAACCCTGTATGACAAGTTTTATTTTGATACCCTCACCACAAGGGTAGTTATAGGTACACCATTTTAATGAATTATTTCTTCTATTCTGCTCACCAAAAAATTACGGAAAAATTTGTGAACATTTTATCTAATACCACACACAACTGTAATTTTTTTCAAAATTACCTTTACTTTTAATATCCCATTGAACGTGTCATTAAATATTCTACTTAAAATTGATATTTTACTTTTCGTGACAAATTAATCTTGTTGCACCATGATTACAGGTACACCTAGCACAGCTGACAATGGGCTACATCGGTCCACGCGGCATCAAGTGCGTCTCCGGCTATTTACACAGTTTAGAGACGTGCTTTGTTCAGACCGATGCATAATCTCCGGTGCTTCGTCGTTCGAGTGCACGATGCACCCTCTCGAGAGGGCTAATAACGTGCCGCGTTGACGTCACCGTTCCTCTGCAAATGGCCGGTCGTGGTAAATGAAATCAACTGGCCTGGCATCTTGTCAATACAACATATTTTACTATAAAAAGCTTTGCGAGGCCGATTTTAATCCATATCTAACAAACAATTCTAATAAATTATCTACTGATGACTGTCTAATTGAAATTTTATCCAAATTTAACTTCTTACAATGTTATTATGCACATTACTGTCGATTTAGAAAGTCAGTCAATTTTAGTTTATTAGAGTAGCCACGGGAAAGTCTAGTAGATTAATCGCGAGCTCAATGCCGCCGATAAATATCGCAGGAGCAATCGAATCTCGGCGAGCGATTAACGCAAATCGGTAAAAAATGCAGTATATACCCGGGACAAATCGGTCTGATTGGCCATTTTCATCGGTGATGTTAAGCATGATGACGTTCCCCGCGTCGAATCAATTATTCGGCTGTCAAGGAATTTGATTGGAAACGTATCCGCCCTGTACGATCCGATATTTCAACGTGGACTGGACGGGCCGAGCTGGTTTCGATGTCGCTAGTTACAAATCGCTCGATTCTATCGCCAGAAATAAACCGCGACCGAACGGAAACGCGTCTCGCGGCTTTTCGAAAGCAGGTCGCTTGCCGATCCATTTTTCTGTCGGAAACAAGGTATTAAGTGCATTTCATTTTCCTTTTGCACTGAAAATATGCTGTAGATCGTGTAATTCCAAAATACCATTTCTCTGTCAACCATGTAAGAAGGAATTAGATGCACTTCGTTATTTTTGCCCTGGAAACGTTCTTTAGGTTACACAATTTTAAAGTACTATTATTCTGTCAATCATGTAACAAGGAATTAAATGCACTTCATTATTTTTGCACTGGAAATGTGCTTTAGGTCACACAATTTTAAGGTACTATTTTTCTGTCGATCATGTAACAAGGAATTAAATGCACTTCATTATTTTTGCCCTGGAAATGTGCTTTAGGTCACACAATGTTAAGGTACTATTATTCTG
>CM052342.1:4472665-4482825 GCA_028455595.1 Lasioglossum vierecki | reverse complement strand
TTTTTATAGAGATTTGAGGGTTGCACCAATTCGAGGCTGAAGATTTTGTTCAATTCGAATTGGATGGTAGAATTCTTTGTCTTATCTGATGATGGTCCTTATTAAAAAGACAACTATTGTCTGGAAACTATTTTCCAATACACAATATGCGAATTATAACACAAAATTTAAGAATGGTCAAATTTTTTAGGGTTGATTTCACCCCTCAGAGGGAAATAAGATAGCAGAAAAATCAATTTTTAATGAGTCGTAAAGAGGAGGCTCCAATCTTCAAGTCTATGGTAATTTCATTTACCAAAAAAATTTTTCTGGAAACGATTGAATTTGCAGCATTTTTTTAAGGAAAAATGGGTTTCCCACCTGCTAAGTCATGTAAAAATATCTTCAAGCTTTTAAATGAATCAGTATGGCAGTACTCTTTTTTTAAACAAAATTATCACAGTTCAAATATCGACAAATCTCTTGAGAACGAAAGGAAGAAAGCATCCTTTCAATCTGTTCAATCTGGATTTTAATGTTGGTGGTTTTCATGATACCCACATGTTTATCCCATATTAATTTCTGGAACAGGAAATTCCCAGCCAATGTCCCGGTAGTAGCGTTAAATTATTGAAAGTTTAAAGCACTTGGAGGATCAGAACCAAGCCCCCTATCACGGTGCAAATTTCGCTCGAGTGTATATCGCAGTTTCACGAATTCCAGTTTATCATAGCTGGTTGCTTAACTGGGTTATGCAGCCGCTATAATCGCAACAGAGAAGGGCGATGAATGAGTTATGAAAAGAGTCGTTGAAAGAATGTTTTTGTTTCAATTTTTTGGTATAAGTTGACCATTAAGTAAATAACTCGGCTGGTATTTCTCAATGGGAAGTTCCGTGGTGCATGAAACAAGTGTCATCCTTTATTCTAGTGCCGCGTTTGAAAAAAATGTTTTGAAGATGGTGTCCATTATGAGAACGTCAAAATAAATCTTCATGAAGAAATGAGTAGCGTGAGACTTTATCACAGTATGTTTCGAAGTATGAAATACTGTTTCGCGCCATTTATTAGGTAGTTCTATTATGCACAGCATGAATATTATAAGTGTTTTCGAAGTTGCGAGCAGTTCGTACTCGCTTATTGTACTGAGCAGACATTAAATATCTTACGGTTAACAAAACATGAGCCAGTTCTCCGGATAGTTACGTGGTAAGTTGCTACGTCGCCCGCTGTGCACGAAATATTCACGCAGTTGGGGTATTAATATTAATTCGTTTGCTGTGCTCGTTAGGTGTGAGGATCGAAGGGTTGTTTGGGCCTTGAAGGTTCTCGAGTTTCGCTTCTCCTTCGCTCGTGAGATCATTTATCTACCTTCCACTATCTTCGACACGATCATTTTTGTTCTGTAATTTCATTTACATTTTTATTATCTCTAATATAAAGAATTTTTGCATTTAAATTTTCATAAATAAAGAAAGACCACTTTTTAGTTTAAATACTTCAGTAGAAATTTTCTGTAGAAAGGTTGGACTAAGAAAATAAAGTCTTGGAGAAGAAGATACCCTTTCATTTAAATAATTTTGCTGCACCTTTGATATGATCTAATTAGCTAGGAGAATAAATGAAGACTTTTCCCTGTGCAAGAACATCAGTCCATTTCAATAAATGGAACAATTGAAATGGCACTCATTAAATCATAATTGTCTTGATAAATTACACATTCATAAAAGAATTCTCATAAGCTCCATGCTTCCGAGGTGGAACATTCCAATTTATAATTCAAGGAAAGGAAATCCTGCAGAAAGAGACCTCAACTCTTTAATATTAAGAGGCTTGCAACGCTGCCTCCCGCCACAGCCAAAATATCAAATTTCACGAAGTCTACAACTCCGCTTCAATCACTTTAATCTCCAAGGTGGAACATAATCTTGGAATCGCAAAGATCACAATTTCTTAATTTCAATGAAAATACATACAAAATATTGAAAGTGTGGACACAAAAGTAATTGTAAAAGTAACAAATTATGTTTGTTTGATAAAAGTGACAAAATTGTGTTTACTTATTTATACAATTTTTATTACATCACGAGTTTGAGTAGGAGAATCTACATAATCATTTCCTTAATTGGTGTGAAAATTAAATTTCTCTTCTCTTCTCGATAAAATAAACATATTTCCAGTCAATTTTTATTTATTATTTTTATTATTATTTTCCATTATTATCGATAGCGATGTTAACAAGGGAAGCTATCCAATCGTTATATAAATTAAATTTTCAGTAAATTAAACATCCAAATTTAAACCGATTGTTGCCTGGAAAAACTAGCTTGACTCCACAATGATGACCAGCGGCTCGATTATTTATTAATCAGCGGTATGGTAGAATTTCCCGTGGCTCGCGTTACGACAACCTAGTTTTTAGCACGGTGGCGAAATGACGTTTGTGGAACCGCGATATAATGAGGCCGAGATTTCAAGTGTCACCGGCAGCCTTTTCGAAGCGAAATACCCACCCGATTCCGAGTGGGTCGTTCATTAACGACTGAAACTACTTCCATGCCCGGCTAAAACTCCTTCCCGCCCCTCGTCCCATCATCGCCGGCAATCTCTTTTTCTTATTTACACTTGAGACACCCTCGTTCCCGTTCGACCCCCTCGTTTTTCTTGATATTTTCCCGGAGGGGGAGGACGGTTTAAACGATGCTCCTTCCTCGTTTCACCACAGGAAAAGAAAATATTGAGGATGTAGCCCGAAGAAAACTAAGCGATGAACGTTGTTCGATGGTTCTTGCAGCCTTTGACGAGGGAAACGCGATACGGTTTATGGACGGACGCCCCCGAAACGACTACCCTAATTGCTGGGACCATTAGCGGAGAGATAATCAGCCGATCGCTAGCTGCACGATACGACAATTATTATCGTTTTTTGCTGGGGAATTCTTTTTATTGTTTCTATGGCGTATATTTGTCCCATTATTTTTAGTGCAGAGGAGTTGGGGGATGTTTTTACTTTTTCATGTTGGATTGTGTGACTTCAAAGAGAACTTGAATCTATGAAATATAATAAACAATTTATTAGAATGAATTATTTTAACTCTTCTTGCTACATTAATATTAATTTTATATGTATTATTAATTTTATATATATGATAATTCGACATATCTTTGTGCTATAAATGCACAGAGACGTGCAGCATACTGTGCATTATATTTGATAGAAATGCATAAAATAATCAGCGCAATTCATGTATATAATCTGTGTTGTGTGAAATGAGTATTCTCCGTGTTCTCGTTGGCATAATAACTGTCATTATTATTCTGCAAGGTGGAGGCGTCCGTTGTTCTGTGTATTGATTTTATATTATATCGTTCGCATCGTTGTCATATTAAATTCATTAAAAACCGTTATTTTTTTCCGATGCATAATCAAACTTTTATAATTAAATTAAATTGAAAGTAAAGAAAGTAAAGAATTTAAGAAAATTCTCTTCCTTTACTGATTTTAATCAGTTAAAAACATAACTATACTCAAAAATTTTGACATTTCATACATATATGTTTTCGTCGTGATTGTATAAAATCTTTAAGCAGTAACAAATAATTCAATAATCAAGACTAAGAAAGTTCAAAGACTCTACGTGACTGAAAATCAGAAAATCCTTTGCACGTCCATCCAGATCATTTCCAAAGCTGTTCTCGGAGAGCTACCCTTCTCAAAAATTAAACCGAAGGAGCTGCACAAGTTTTTAATCTTCCAAACCCTCTTACCATCCCCCGACCTGCTCAAGATTATCGAATTTTCCAAACTTATAACGATGTCCCAGTATATCGGTCGTTCCTAGGTAATTGCCGATTGTTTTCTAAGAGTACTCAGCGAGAGTATCGAAACTGATCAGTTGATCGTCAAGTGTGAAACCGAGGGTGGAAACCGTTAACCACGTCGCAGATATTCGCGCGTCATTGCGAGTTCTGCCACGGAATCCTCTCGGGAGTCCGCCTAATCCGACCTGGAGGGTTTTAGGAAAGATTATCTCCTTGAACGGGGAGCGAGGGTGTTCTGCGAACTTTTAATCCTCCGGAGGTAGCTTCTTTCGCCGCCATTTTTGGGATTTCTCGAAGTTATAGACGGGTTCGAACTTTCATCAAAGAATATTTTCACGTCATAACTGGCTGTCCAATCAATTACAAGTTTTCTGCCAATTTCAAACCAGAGGAATATTCATTCAATAGTGCAAATAGCCAACTTACAATTTTTTTGCTAGAAAACATTTTATAGAGTGCGAATACGATCGGCATGTAATAAAATATCATGCAGAATTTATTTAGGGGGTTGAAATGTAATAAACCATCGCATAGAATCCATTTAGAGTTTACTTATTTAGATTGAAATGTAACAGAATATCGTATAGAATTTATGTAAAGGGTTGAAATGTAACAGAACATCATACAGAATTTACTTAGGGGGTTAAAATGTATAATAACCAACTACACATCGTGTAGAATGTATTTAGGGGGTTGAAATGTAATGAAACAATGAATAGAATTTTTTTAATAGATTGAAATGTAGGAAATCATTCTATAAAATTTATTTAGGGGTTGAAATGTAATAAAACATCGCATAGAGTTCACCTCAGAGTTCATCGTACACAGTTATTTGATCAATGTGCAACAACATTTCATTTATTTGAGAATCCAGATCCTCGTCGAGGGTTTTAGAGGAGATTACCTCATCGAACCAACGAGAGAAGATTGTTCTATACGCTTTTAATCCAACGGATGTTGATACTTTTCCTTCGATTGCATCGATTTTCTCAGATTCGACGAGTTTCCGAGGGGGATTCGCGTTACATCGAATAATATTTTCGCTGGATGGTTATCGAGAGCTCGCCGGTTTCGGTATCCACTTGCGAATGATCGAAACTCGATCCCCGACTCGCGAACGGGGCCAACTGCGCTAATCTCCGAGTCGATTCGAGCGACACTCGTTGCATGGAGCGCGACGAAGGAGGCGGTTGTTCAAAGCTAGACTCTTGGAATTGGATGACGCTAATTACACCGGCGATTAATGAATACCCGAAGAGTCTTTCCGGGCCTGTAGACCCGCCTTTTCAAAACGGAAACAAAGTCCGTGTTAGTTGCAACCGCCTAAGGTGTTTCTCTTTCTCTTTTCAAAAATGTACAACGCGTGAGCAAAATTTTAAAGAGAAACTAGAGCTCCTTAAGAAGAACTTTTCTCGGGATTGTAAGGAAGTGGCTTTTTGTCTGAAGTGTGCTTCATTGAGAACAAGAATAAAGGCTTCTATCTATGTATACTTTGTATTCAGAATATTCGTTTTAAATCGGAACACAAATTAAAATCATTTTGACACTATTCATTTTTTATTGAAAATTGTTATAATAATGAGAAAATGATGAAATTTTTCTTCTACTTAATTTTTGATGAACTAAATGAGTTTCTATACATACATTCAGGGATTGAATTTTCAGAACAATAGAGATTTCTGTTAATTAAACCATTGTAGAAGAAGATCGACACACGTCGATTAGATCCTCGAATTTCAACCGCAATATTCATGGCCAGCTGAATATTCACCGTGGTCGATCCTTAATGCGCTTCGCAAATTCATGTCGCAAACAATAGGTTCACCTGTTTCTGCCAGAATTTGCCTAATCGCGGCGCCAAATTCCAGCGAAGGTATTTGCCTTCGAATTTTCATTCAGCCATTGTGATTTCGCGAGCGGTAATATCGCGGCTGCTTCAATTCGCATTGGTGATCGTTCTCTCCTGAATTCGCTGAATTTTTTCATATTTCCAAACGAAATTGCACAATGTATAAAATTTTTCAACCCGAAAGTCCCACTTTCCTTTTCATAACAATACACATTAAAAAGAGAATCACAAAATGTTCTTGGCTTGTTAGTATTAATTATTTTTATATTTCACAAATTTTAACGATTATAACAAATATATTATTGACAATAAATCAGTAAAAGATATCAGAAAATTTTTGTCAATTTCTTGCAATGTGTTAGGTAAGTAGTATTAATAATTTAATTGTTGATTGGGGAGATTCTTTGAAGAGGTGTTCGAACGATCGGTATCCCTAGAATCTCATAATCCCTTGCTGTCCAATCCACTTTTTCTCACGCGCTCTTTAGCCAGGCGCCATTTTAACACTGGTACACGTAACAGGGATATCAGGCCGGACGATAATAGTTCGCTTTTCAGTTAATGAGCTATTTATAAGCGACAAGCTTCTCGTCGGACCCCTTCCTCCTCCATCGCTACGACTTTCTCTTCGCTTTTCCAGGCTCCCTTCAGACCACCTCGTCGATGCCTTTGTTTTTCCTGTTTTCACTCTTTCCGCCGGCCTGGCCGCACGCTCTCGCTCATTGTCCGGTTATTTTTATCCAATTTCCTATTGTGCACATAATTGATGACCGATCGATGAAGCGGCAACGAGATCTTTATCGCCCGTGGCCTCTTTATTTCCGGCTCGCTCGAAACGAGGACGCTTCCACGACCGCTGATCTTGATCGAGATCGAGATGTACTGCGGGAATCGTCGATGGATCTCTGTGGAACCGTCTTGTCTGGAATTTGGTGGAAGCGTTGTCTCTCCATCTCGAAGTTGATCAACTACAATTTAAAATTTGAAAAATATCTTGTTTTGTTCGCACCCTTTTATAGGAGAGAAAGGTTGAATAAAATATTAATGTAGATTTTCTTCAATTTCAAACATCATTTTTCGATTTTCGGAGTTCTCAAACAACCTATCTTGCTTCTATCAGATTCATCCCAATCAGTTTCAATTTGAGCGAGTTTCATTCGATCCATCTCAATTTTCTTGAATGCAGATTGACCCGATCCAGGTCCATCGGGCTTCAGACAACGTTGACTTCGTGCAACAGTGGTCAGTCGATCCAACTTCCCCATTTTACACCTCACACTTTAATTTCCTGGAGCCCCCAAAAAACAATCAACTCTGCTTCCATCAAGCTCATCCCACCGACTTTTAATTCCGAGCGAATTTCATTCGGGTAATCTTGATTTTCTTGAATTCCAATTGGTGAGTCTTGATTTCACCGAGTCCCAGGGCAATCCATCTCGATTCCGCCGGCTCGTTGAATGGTCAATCTAGTCGGGCAGTAAATTCTGGACGCTCGATCTTGGTTCGAAGCGAATTTCTAGACAGCCAATCCCGCTTTTCGCCGGTGCTCGCCGCCACCAAAAATAGAGTGGATAATTCGAATGCGGCATCAAACGCGCGCGGATTCCGGCGTGGCAGCCAGAGATTGAAAGTGGCGCTTTTAAAGAGCGTATCAGCAGGGGAGGTGGCAGGTAATTCGTGCCTTCGCCTCTGTGCACAAGGTCAGGAAAATCAATAGAACACAGACAACGAGGTAACGATGCCGCGGTCCGATAGCGGCCGTGGCATGGCGGCACGACATTCCGTTTCGCGGCTTATCGCGTGCGTTTTCCTAAGGTCAGTGACAAAATGGGGCTTGTACCTGTTACGAGCATGGAAATTCTCCTCGGCGAACGCGACGCCTGTATTTCTTGCCTGCCACGGATCTCGCACCGGAGCCTTCTGCATCGCTTATGCGAATTTTTACGGTCTTTGTTACAGCCAATTCCATTCAGACAAGATTAATGGCTGGAGATGATCTCCCCAATATTTTTGAACGTTCTCTAGCTAGGGTATTACATAGTTGGTAATGTTCCTTGCTATCAACACTGTAGAAGAAAATTATTCAACATTATTTCTCCTGACTCGAGACATTGACTGAATTTAAAAATTTAAAGGTTACACACCTTTGAATGATTAAAAACAATTTCTTCTTCACAAAGGAAATTTATTTCAAACAAGAAGGCCAGCCATTTTCACAAACTAGGGATGCTGAGCCAGAAGTGTCATATAGATTTGAACAATGGGAAAGTAAGGGAAATTCGGCAATTTTTTTATAAATAAATTAAGACGTTAAGAAATTAAGTAGTACTTATTGAAACATTGAGATAAACATCTTGAAACACCTGCCAGCAATTTTTCCAAAACCATTTTGTGCATACACTATGTGCAATATTTACCAGATTTATCTTAGTGAAATTTTATCTAACACGTATTTTTTAAATTTTGTATTAGGCTAGACTAAAGAGCCAGCCCTTGTCGAAGCCAATTTTGGGAAACCTAATTTCCAAACACTGCAATGATTCACTATGATTAGTTCTTCGCCTTTGTTCGCTGCACCTCAACCATCTGGTTAACAGAAGAACAATTTCCTGGAGGAATAAACTAGCCACGCTCCCCCGAAAATCATTAACTGAAACTTTTTCCCTAAAAAAACTTCTGCAGTTCACGTTGCTTGAAATAATATTAACCAGAATGGTTTCTGAAACTGTTTTATGCTTCTGAAAATGGCTGCGGCTAGGAACCGTGGGTTTTCCTCGTGTATTCATGGCACTTTGGAAGTTCCGAAGTCTAATGGAACGTTTATACTTATAGCGCAGCTTTTCCATAAGGATTTTGTGTTATTCTACTTTCTACAAAACTGCGCGAACATCCACAGTTATTATACTGACTGAGGATCGTTATGCATTTATGACGAAACTATTCAAAGTGTTCAAAGATATAGAGATATTATTTTAACGTATTAAAATCATTAACACATTAACTTGATCATATATAGGTGACACTATTATTCATTGGGTTTAAAAATTGTCACTGTAACATATTGGGAAAAATTAATTTTTATCGGGATGGAAAGAAGTGAATTGGTTCAAGGACTATAATAAATTTCAAAGTTATAGAGATATTACTTTCAACGTATTAAAATCATTAACACGTTAACTTAATCATGTATAGGTGACACTATTATTCATCGGGTTTAAAAATTGTCACTGTAACATATTGGGAAAAATTAATTTTTATCCGGATGGAAAGAAATGAATTGGTTCAAGGACTATAATAAATTTTATTTTTCCAGTTTTCATCTCTTTCATTAAATTATATTTATTTATTTTTTTAAGTGGTAAATAGTATTTTTTATTCCCATTATGGAGTGCAAAACGCGGACCTCCGCTCCGCTTACAAACTCTACCTTCTTATCATCTACTCTTCTAATGAGAGAGAGAGAGAGAGCACACCATTCACTCATTCCTCACACACATTCATTCTGTGGACCCCCGTTTCCGTTGCTCATCCTTTCTCTCATATCTTCCACTCTCTTCAACCATACCTCCCCTTCTCCTTCCTCCCCTACATTAAATTATATTTATTTTTCTAGATTTTCTGGTAATTTACTTATCCATCATCCTAGCGACAAGTACATTCCCGAATCTCATTTTTCTAAATGAAAATGTCCCAGATTGCCGCATGTCGCAAGAGATTCTCTACCACAAACACAATTGACTGTGAAATGATCTTCCACTTTATTCAGAACGAAGAAGACGTCATCCTCCAGTACATTGGGGTTTTAGTCTGAACCACAGATCCAAGTACTTTTATTGTCATTAGAGAGAGTGTATGAGAGAGAAAGAGAGAGACACTGAGCGCTGGAATCGCAGCAGAAGTTTCGACTGCTGCTTAAATTAATATTACGCAGGAATGAAAATTCAAATTAAAACTTCGGACGCGGAATTGAAAGGCGAGATCGATGTTTACAGGACATTCGAAGACCTCGTCGAGGGTCGCGACTATTCTAATGGACTCAGTCGTCTGATAACGGAGGCCTCGGAGCCCCTGAATAATTCCTGCGACGATTCAATGAATATTAAATCAGCCGTACGACTCTGTTAGGCTAGCAGGCGACAATGTCGCTGATCGACGATGACTGGTTACATTCCTGTCCGCTTATCGGTACGCGATTAAAGGTTTATGCCAGGAAGAATAATGGATAGATCGCGGTATCTCTCTCCGGTCACGCGACTGCCGCCTTGTCCATAACAATATGAAAATACCATGTAAATTGAAAGAGCATTCGCAAATTAGCCGACCAGTTAGTGTATTAAAGGGTGAAACGAATCCTGAAAACTAATTGTTTTAAAAATTGTCACTGTACTATATTGGGAAAAATTAATTTTTATCCGGATGGAAAGAAGTGAATTGGTTCAAGGACTATAATAAATTTAACATTCATATTATTTAACATCATTTAACTGTCCATAACAATATGAAAATACCAT
>CM052342.1:4438797-4456874 GCA_028455595.1 Lasioglossum vierecki | reverse complement strand
GTGGATGTTCACTGGTTATTCAGTGTGATGTCACCCTAACAGTTGTATTAAGGGGTTAGTGGAGCAATTTTCGATGTTAAAAAGAATCGATTGCTTCGGACCAATTCCACTATAATAATAATTGAAATAAACCAGTGAATGTTCACTAGTTATTCAGTGTGATGTCACCCTAACAGTTGTATTAAGGGGTTAGTGGAGCAATTTTCGATGTTAAAAAGAATCGATTGCTTCGGACCTATTCCACTATAATAATAATTGAAATAAACAAGTAATCGGTTCACAGCTTCGAGAATCTTGAAAATTTCCAATGAAAAATTTGAAAATCCTTGGAAGTCGCAGGCTGCAGAACCAAGAGGGCTTCGATCCTGGCGAGAGCGAGGCCTAAGGTCTGAATCGCGAGGGTAACAACAATGGAAACGCGCCTCGAGTTCGATTCTCGTTAATAGGCCGACGAAGAGCGAGCTCGGCCGTTCAACTCGAATGGAAACGCGGGCGACGGTCGGCGTCGTTCCCCGAAGAAAAAAACTGAATCGTCGACGGTAGACGATGCCGATATCGATCGACCGGCCGAGCAATTATCGATGATCGATTGCGGGAAACCGTGGTGGGAATGGTAAGGTGAAAGCGCGATAGAAGTTGCTCCCCTCCTATCGATTGATCTTCCTAATTCGATCGGTCGGCCATTCGGTCCTCGGACTTCCTTCTTTTCTCTGCAGATGCATTCCTTTTTTTTCTCGTTTCCTCGGCCGCTATCTGCGACCCTCCCCTTTCCGCTAAGTGGTTTCTTTCTTGCGAGACCGATCGATTTAATCCCGGTGACGAGTGGTATGGGCCTCGTCTAGACTGCGGTAACAATTAAGCTAAACGCAGGTAGCATGGGCAATTTGATATGAAGCGTCATAGTGTTTGCGTATACGAGAAAGATATGTCCATGATTTTTGTGAAAAATTTTTATTAATTTTTTAAATTATTTCTATATGCTTAATAATTATAAGACCTAAATTCATTGAATATATAAAATATCCTCAAATATCATTTCAGGAGCCTGGAAGCTCGACCTCCAATAAACCAATATAACCAAATAACCAATTATTTAATGAGTTATTTAATGAGAAACGAATTTTTCTCTTAATTATTTATTTATCAAAGTTTTATCATCGTATACCCATAATCAACAATTCAGGACGATTTTAGGGACAATTGTGTTTGGTAAAATCTTGTTGGACATCGTATGAGAATAATCATTTTTTCACTAACACGACGGTGACACTCAAAGAGTTAACATCCTAATTATTGGATATCGAACAGAATGGACTTAAGGATAGGACATTCGAAGGAACCAATTTACGGTTGGTAAATTGTTCAACTCCCCTGGGGTGGGGGTGTTCGGTTTCCGAGTTTCAGATAGAGGTAGCCGCAGAGATAATTCGTTCTATCGTTACAAATCAATTGTAAGAATGGCGGGCGTAATGATCTACCCATCGGGACTCGAGAATCACTCTTTAAGGCCTTTGTTTGAGTACCTAGTATTAGATCCGGAACAATGGAACTGCTGAGAGCTGGCTCGCTAGGGGTCGTGGGTCGGAACAATTTGAATAAAAGTATTTTTCTCTGGTGAAAGCAATTTTCGAAAATCTATTGGTTGCTTTTTCCATGCTTCCTTCGAGTCGAGAAATTTAATATGCCTGAGGTGACAGGTTTAACCCCCATTCACACGGGTAATTTTTTATACGATTCTGCATGAAGAGGTACCCGGGTACCCATATAGGTTGCTGCATACTGTTGTAGCGTCATCGTCGCTACCAGGCTCCAGCGAGGTCCCTTTCGAATTCAATTACATTGTAATTCAATTACGTAGTTGAATTACATTGTATTTCAACTAATAGTAATTCAATCAGATTTTTAATTGAAATACAATATCATTGAAACACAATGTAATTGAAATACAATATAATTGAAATGCAATTTGTAATTGAATTACAGTATAATTGAAATACAATATACTTGAAATACAATACAATACATGAAAACAATGTATTTTATAATTGTACTCCATTGCAATTACAAATTACATTGTAATTTACTTGACCAAAGATCTAAATTATAAATTACAACATAATTGAATTACAATTTAATTCAATTACAATGTATTTTATAATTGTGCTCTATTGCAATTACGAATTACATTGTAATTTAATTGACTGAAGATCTGAATTATAAATTACAATTTAATTCACTTATAATTACAATTTAATTCTGGAGTAATTCAATTGTAATTCTGCACAACTCTGGGTTCATGCATATACCTGATAACTGGCCCCGCATGAACTTGAAGATTTTTTATGGCACGTCTTCGCTAAAAGACCAATATGTGTGCAGCATACACAAAAAGTGGAGAAATGTATTACTTGTAGTGACATGTAGTTCGATTGTATTTCGAAACAATAAAATTTGTAGTGAGAAATAGTTGTACTATAAATCACAATTGTATAGGATCTAATTTGCCTACTTTGAGCCTTGTGGTACCCTCATCATAGCGAATGCGAAAAAAAAGGTTGTGAGTTTTTTTTATGAAATGATGTATACAATTTTTGTTTAATTCGAAGGATATTAATTCATCTAAAGTAGATTTGAGATGTCAGAAAAGATGAAGGACATATCAATTGAAAAATATTGAATATTATGTGAATGAATTTGAAATAGGTACTCGGGTACCACGTAGTGTGGATGAGGGTTAAATTAAAATGACATTAATTACATTAACGAATCTAGACTTCATCCGTCTCCCAATAGTTGATGATTAATTTTCATTGTATCGGCAATCAGAGAAACTGCTGGACTTTACGCACGATTGCATCCTGTGCACGGTGCATACAGTGTACACAGCATTACGTACGTGTGCGAGCGCGTGTGCAGGCTGACCGATCAGTCGATGATCGATCGGCCGATCGATCGAATTGGAAACCGCAGGGCGAATATTCCAGCCGACCGAGCGATTCTGAACGGTACGAGACAGGAGCCCGAGAGAATCGGGTTTGTCTTGGAGCCGGCTTGCCATTAAATGTCCCCGAATCGAGGTTCCGCGTGGCAATCAGTTGATTAATCAGTTGCCAATTCGATCGTCGTTCGGCGCCTTGTTCGCCGAGAGCACCCGCCTTGTCTCGGCATTATTCGATTAAACGCCGGATTCCTAAGGGGGTCGTTAAGGAGAGACCGCGAGTCGCTAAACTTCAGCGGCTACTTATCTTGGTGAAGTTATCGTATGTATCTCTCGGATAGCGATTGAAAGGACAAATATGAAACTTCTCTATTTCTGCTAATTCGTCACTCAAAATGTCACCATCGTGTTCGTCTTGTCTTTCTGATTAACTTGACACCAAACACGACATAGTTTCGATCATTAATTAATTGGTTCTCGATCGTAATTTATCTTAATGATAGTATAAGGACGAAACACCTCTTTCCTTTTCTTTTCCATTGTCATAAATGATCGAACCAGTGCGCCGCGAATAAATACTTATACTATCATAGTTTCGATCATAACATAAGTAATTTTTATCTCGATCGAAATATTAAGGTAATAGGAATTAATTTAGCAGCGCAAGGTTCGATCAGTTTCTACAACAAATCTAGCAAATGTTTGTAAGCATACCCAAACGTGTCGATTCGGATTTGAATCTTATTGCTTAAGGCCACGTTTGGGTATGCTTACAAACATTTGCTAGATTTGTTGTAGTTAAGATCTGTGGTCTTAAAATATAAGTTTTGTCTAAACTGTTCCAACTAATCATATGTCTGTATTAAAATATCTGTGTATCTCTAATAACCACATTCTATTTTATAATTATTATATTCTGTTTTGTATGTGGCGTATTTCGTTTTTTTTCTTTATAATTATGTTGAAATAAATCTCATGAGATTTTCTAATAAAAAAAACTTGATCGAACCTTGCGCTGCTAAATTAATTCCTATTATTCGATCATAATACTTGTGTAACGATGAATTCACATTTCCGGTAGAGGTACACGAATTCTTCGCCTCGCCTGTTACAAAAGTAATTACAATCTTAATTGTATTGTGTTTGGTGTCATTCCAAGTAGAAAAACGAGACGAATAGGATGGTAAACGTTTCATGAAAAAAAAATTAAAGAAGTTGTAATCTTTTGCTTCATTAGCATCAGCACGAGTCTCGCAAGAGAAAAATGTTTCGAGTACTTTCAACGGAAGAAAATTTCCTCGAGAAGTTCCTTGATCGTCTAAAATAAGACGTAATCACACAGCTCAGCCGATAACGGTAAAATAAAGCGAGTACCGGGATCGATAGTAATCTTCGGATAAAAACGCCTATGAACGAGCGAACAATAAAATCGAGCATCTGCGCCACGAGACGCTGCAACAGCCCTCAAATAGGCAAACAGTAACAGACGCAGAGAGGCAGCAGCATAGAGCTAGCAGCTTAAAAGGAAAAACTTCCTCTCTCTCCTTTCGCGGAGTTGGAAAATTCTCAGGAAATACACGACGGAAGATTGAAAGCAATAAACGTTCGCCGGTAATCTCCGAACGTATAAAACCCTCCGGGAAATAAAAAAGCCGGCAGGGAGAAAAAAAACCGTGAACTTCGAGAACTCCGGCCACCATAACTTCAAAACTTTGCCCCTCCGATCCGCCAAACTTGTTCCCTACCTCGCATCTTGCGAAAGATTCCCAGTTTTCAATTCTCCCTCTCTCTCTCTCCCTCCCTCTCTCTCTCTCTCTCTACTTATCCCGTAGTTGGGAACGTCGATCCGTCAAACTGGTACCGAGCGAATTATGCGAGTGTTACGGAACGTTCTCTTACGTAAAGTCGCGTGTACGTCTCGGTTGGACCGTTATTGGACGCTTCATCGGAATAACATCTCGAGGCGACGAGCTATAACTCTAATCCTCTCGTGTCTTCGAAGGGAAGACACGCTCCTCGAGCAGCAGGGGTTGGGGAAGGGGAGCACGTTACCGTGTTACGACACTGCAATTAAGTTTTCGCCCGGCGACGAGCTTAGAACTTGTGTAATCGCGACGCGGAATCTCGCGGCGAATCCGATCGGCCAACCTCTTACTTCCGCAGGGATTTATGGGGTTTAAGGGAAGACTCTGATCCTGGTTCATGGTTTTACATCCTTTTCAAGGTCGTAGAAATCTTTGAAAAAATTTTTTTTCTCCCTGTCAACGCTTACATCCTCAAATAATTGAATCCAACCAAGTCACAAATAAATAAATAATACTTATTAACTAGTAAAGCTATTAAAAAAAATCACAGCGGTTTGATATTTCAATCTGCTCTGTCTAGTCTAAAATATAAACTTCTAAAATCTAAGTATAAAGACCTAATCAAAAAACCTTCCTAGTCGTGGGAGCGGACGAATTTGTTCTAATTTGTTCTTATTTAATTATAATTTGGTAGGAAATCTCGACTCTCTGGTCAATAATATGAATTCAATGTGATAACGTAGTAGGAGAGCACCACAAATTATAAATAAAATATCTCCTAAACTAATGATTTTTTTACACAAATAGATTAATACGTTTTTGTAAAGAATATGAAGGAGCATCAGCTGATGCAATAAAAAATATATGATTCCATTTATAAAAACATTAATGACCTACATTCAAGACATTGTTTTTATTCAAAACATTATTAACTCTCCATTAGCAAAGTTTCCAAATACGGGGGTGGGGGCAGTTTTTCGATTTTTGAAGAGTGATATCGGTGGTAGAAAGCATGGAGCTGTAATTCTAAATTAAAAACAGTGATCTTCTACCCGAGACCCCATCTTGTGTCTCTGCTTCTTCGGAGCAGAAAGTCCTTCAAAGATACCATTCGCGAAATTCTACCTGCCATCTTCTTATTTTTCTTCCATATAGAGGAAGTCTTTGAAAGACTTGGAGAACCTTACTTGCACGACGTTTTAGTCTTTCGGTGTTGCTACTGGCAAGCTTTGGAAAACATCTTTGACGCAATCCTAGCTATCATCTTTTTCCTTTCTCGACATGGCACAACACTTTATTGTTTGTTCGTAGGTGTGCGAAGTCGCTGTGACAGAATCCCTGTCCTCGCCATTTTATTTGCTTCAGACTTTCCGTATTTTTGACATAGCCTCAAAAATATTTCTTAGGGAAATCTTGACAGTTACGATAGATGACTCTGTGACAGTCATGGAGAAAATAATGTACGCCCACAGTTTTCTTTCCATGGACCTGACAATAATCTTATTAATTTTTCTTACGTGAAGGAAGTCTTTGACACCGTAAGACCACAGCCCTCATCTTTTTCTTCTTCTTATGAGAGTTTTTTTAGAGGACATCCCCAGAGAACGTAACTCATTCTCTTTAGATGCTAGAAATTTTCGGAGGACATTTGTGGTCTAGTCTCAATCTTTTCCTCCTTTTTAAGTGGAGTAACTTTATAGAAGACAACTTCTAGAGGACCTAACCTAGTCATCAACTTACTTATATTCTTTAAAGGTTAGATATTTTTGGCAGACATTTCTGGTCCAATCTCGACCCTCGTGTTTTACCTTATTTAGTAGAAGGGAAACCTGAAAGACATTCCCATGAGACCTAACTCTAGAACCGCCCTAAACCATGATCCTATCTTTTTCTTTAGGTAAAAGAGAACTTTGAAATCATTTTTATTAGGGTATAATAGAATAAAATTTGTTTTTGAATTTTCTTTTGAATAATCCATGATAAAGCTAGTGAATTCAACGAGGTAGACAGGAGTAGTGACGAATTTTATGAGGACAGAAATTGCTGGGCATTAAGTCTGTTTCGTTTACGTGAAATTTCCGGCCGACAGGACTCGGCATAGGATTATGGGATTTTTAGTGCTCGTCGGGTACCACAGAAATCAAGAGAACAAAATCTCCGACTCGCTACAGTGGCATAAACTTGTCCTGTTTCCCTGCGGACTCAATAAAGACCGTGTTGATACCGGCAGTCGCTCGACGTTTCCACTACTTAATACCGGTGTTCAACTCTTGATATCTCCCATGAAAGCTTCGCTGTACGTGACGTTTCACACCGCCACATTTTCTCTGTCCTACATACACTTACTCGTAAATGATACGAATTTCCATACAGTACCTCTCATACGTTTACTCCGTAGCTTTATGCGCCACGAAGTACCGCAGCTGCCATCCTTCTTCTGATTGCTCCTTAAACTGTATGAAACATTATTGTGCACGTGTAACCCATGTTTTTGAAAAGAAGAACACGGTACTGATTTTTATGTAAATTGATTGTATCATTTTCAATAGATCAGAGACACGAGTGAAATTTTTGTTTCGAACCTACTACTTTTACTTCCATTGAGTGCAATCCGTAGCCCGATAATTATGCTGACCAGGTCCGTGCTAATTTATGCGAACATTATTGTGCACGTGTAACCCGTATTTTTGAAAAGAAGAACACTGTACTGATTTTTATGTAAATTGATTGTATCATTTTCAAAAGATCAGAGACGCGAGTGAAATTTTTGTTTCAAACCTACTACTTTTACTTCCATTGAGTGCAATCCGTAGCCCGATAATTATGCTGACCAGGTCCGTGATAATTTAAGCGAACATTATTGTGCACGTGTAACCCGTATTTTTGAAAAGAAGAACACTGTACTGATTTTTATGTAAATTGATTGTATCATTTTCAAAAGATCAGAGACACGAGTGAAATTTTCGTTTCAAACCTACTACTTTTACTTCCATTGAGTGCAATCCGTAGCCCGATAATTATGCTGACCAGGTCTGTGCTAATTTATGCGAACATTATTGTGCACGTGTAACCCATGTTTTTGAAAAGAAGAACACGGTACTGATTTTTATGTAAATTGATTGTATCATTTTCGAAAGATCAGAGACACGAGTGAAATTTTCGTTTCAAACCTACTACTTTTACTTCCATTGAGTGCAATCCGTAGCCCGATAATTATGCTGACCAGGTCCGTGATAATTTATGCGTGTACTACAGGTGAATTGCAGAGAATATTAATTCCCTCATCAACGCTCTCTAATCAATTAATTAAAGATTAAATACAGAAGAGAGTGTGTGTGTGCGCTCGATATTCTCTCTTTGAGTTTATAATTTCAGGATAGGAATCACATTTGAGATCTAAATTAAACATCGCTGTTACATCACGGTTTAATAATTTGTATAATAAAATGATTGCAATAGAGTATTGCATTTTTCATTTTATAAAAGATCTAGTTATGTTCTCGACACTGATCTCCGAAAATCAAGAATCCCAGATATACTAAAAAAAATCATTACTGGAGTTTACGAACACCAACAATTTTAAAAAATCTCTAAAATAAAAATAAGTCTTGCGACAAAAAAAACTCGACAAACTCATGGACCCGTGAAACGAACTTCCACGTAGTTCTAACCCCCTCCTACCGCGGGCAAAGTCGTCGAAACCCCGCAGTCTAATTATCGCAAAGTCATGTAGCGAGCGTTTCGCCTAATTTCCGTCCCCGAATCCGATTCATTGTCATTCTCTCGCGGTTCCTCGGCACCGGGGGTAGATTGGGGGTTGGGGTATATAGGGGGTTGGTGGTACCAAGGGTGTCCGAAAAATCGAGAGGGGTGGGGAGGCGCGGTTCGGATCGGATCGAGGCACCTTGTATCCAGGGAATATACCGGGTGCACCGCATGATAATAAAGTACACGTATATGCGCGCGGATTGGAGACGCAGACTCCGCTGTATCGATCCGGCCTGGAAAGAGACGAGAACAGGGGATGAAATCCCGATGAATCGAGAGAGACACGGCCTGAGAGAGTGGCTGGCCTACCGGTCGGAAAAGAGAGAGGGAGGAACGAAGTTGGTGAGAAAGAGGATGGCGAACAAGTCAGAGAGAGAGAAAGAGAGATAGAGCTGTGAGGAAGAGGGAAAGAGTGAGACGAAGAAGGAAGACAAAGAGGGTAGTGAGGGAGTCTAAAGATGGAGGGAGACGAAGACGAGAGAGAAAGAGACTGATAAACTAGTCGGATGGAGAGAGAGTGAGAATAGGACGAACATAGAGAGAAAGAGGGTAGTGAACTAGTCGGAGAGAGGGGGATGATGGCGTGAGAGAAAGAGGGTGGTGAACCAATCGGAAAGAGAGAGAGTCAAGGGATGAAAAAGGGAAGGAAAGAGAATATCAGTCAGAAAAAGAGTTAGAGCATGAAGAAATAAGAAAGAGAGGGTAGCCAATTAGTAAAACAAAGTGAAAATTTTGGAATGAGGGAAAATAGTGTTGAAGCAGTCAAAAAGAGAGAGAGTTGGAAAATAAATAAGTAAGAGAGAGAGGGAAAGAAAGAATAAAAGTGAACGATAGAGGGTGGTAAATCAGTCAGAAAAAGGGAGATGGAGAACAGAAAAAGGATCCAGTGAGAAATAGTAAGGGAAACAGATAAAGTGAAGAGAAGGAAATGTTGTTAGAGAGAGAAATGAAGAGATTGGAAAGGTGAAAGGAGAAAGAAGATAGAGCCCAGAGCCGAGACGAGATAGAAAAGGGAGGTTGGATAGTCTATAGAGCTGCGAGGGTGGGAGAGAAAGATAAAGAGATCGCACGGCCGTAAGTTGGAGCTGGAGATAAGGAGGAAGCAAAAAGGAGGAACACCGAGCAGATATCCTCGCGGACAGCTCTTTGAGAAGAAAAACAGAAACGAAGATCGAGGCGGACGGTCTCTTCAGGAAAAACGGAGTGATGTGTTTGTTGGTGGAAAGGGACTCTATCCAGCACCACAAGGGTTGAGAGGTATTTAGGGGATGGTCGCACGGTGGATAGCGAATTTCTGAGATTGAGATTGGGGATGAACGAATTGGATGAAGAGGAGAAAAGGAGGTTGATGTAAATAGTTGCTGCGTTGCTCGATTTTCTTATTTAAAGGTACCATCTAATACATTTTTGTGATAAATTCCATAACACATTTTTTGAAAACATTCGATGGATTGAATTAATAGATGAACACATTAAACACTTCAGGAATATGTTTGTATATTGACAAACCGAAAACAAAAATGAAGTTTGCCAAGTGAAATATTTTCTAGAAGTCTGTCTATCAGGGTGGAAATAAAATATTCTTACACGAAAAATTCTCTCTCAAAAAATGGAAAAAATTGTATTACAGTACGAGATATTTTAAAGTCACACTTTACGGCCGAGTTAGTTTCAGAAACATCGCAGAAAATATTCGCGTTGCTAAATTATGAACCAACACCTCATTAATTTGGTGCGATGCTGAAAAAGTTGTATGAATTCTTGTATATATTTCTTGCGTCTTTTTCTGAAATATTTTTATGATTGTCTTTAAAAAATATAAAAAGCTAAAACTCAAACAGATTTGAAATTAATTTATTACTTATAAATATATCACAACAAAAATATTTAAAGAAACAACACTTCAGTGAAAACATTCTAGTTAATGAAATTCACACAGACCGTGTTAAATAATTTGAAATTTTGTGAGTCACAATTTTCTAAATATTTTATGAAAATTCTTCAAATCTACGTACATTCCCTATCTTATCAGCGAGCATACTGCACGTATTATTGTAGTTTCGGGTTCAAGATTCGTGGGAGAAAGAACCGGAAAGGGTGGTTGGGGGTGTAGGATGAAGACGTGGAAGTTTGTTCGGGGCAGAAGAGGGTCGGGGGTGAGAAACACGATAGTTCGCAGCGAAAAAGAGGAAACAGGGATAGCAGCGCAGAGACAGGCAGTTTGGCGTAAAAGATATAGAAGATGCAAAATGTGTCGGGGTAAATGGGGTGGAAGGGAGACACGAGGCACATGGAACGGGCACGTATCTTCGCGGATCGTTCCACGGGAAAGTTTCCTCCGTTTTCCCAGAGCAGGAGAAAGACTCGAATCGGATGTCCCCTAATTGTGGAACGTTTTATTAAAGTCTGATCCCCTTAAACGTTCAAATGATGTCAGCGCAAGATACCCAGTCTTGGTCTCGTTGGATGAATGAAAAATGCAGAGGAAACTCGGACTCGGGTCCCCGACATCTTTGTATTTTTCAGTTATGTTGCTCCTTTGCCACGTCTCTTGAGTGCTCTCTTGAATCATTTATCATGTCGATCGGACGACGCGCATCGCAACTTTCCAAATTTCTTTTCTATCTCGTAGTGTGGTCACATTCGGAAGCTAATTCAAAATGCCACTTTTAAAAGTTCTTTTTATTTGTCCCTTGATTGTACTTTTATCGTTGATTATTTAACGTGAGAAAGTGCATCTAGATATTACGTACAAGTTTGTATTAATTGATCTGGAAGAATTTATAAAGAATTAAGGATTTAATGTGGAAAGGTGGATCTACTTTTTTCATTTGCTTATTTTTTAAATTGCATCAACTTCTAACTACAGGTTTAATATGTTAATTAAAAAATAGTATCTTGTTTCAAGAATTTAATAATAATTGCATTCATTGACTCCTTCTTGATATTACATTGGAGTGAACGTTTGCGATAATGGTAACAGTGAAGAATGATAATTGTGGGATTCTGGGAATTGAGGGGGAGAAATTGTTTATACTGACTCAAGTATGTCTGGATTCACTTAGGCCACTATTTACGCAGTTCCCTGAATTATAGTTCGTCTAGTAATTTCCTCGACGCCGGTCTTATTAGACACAATGTCTACAGTTGCAAATTAAAACGAGCCAACTGAAATTTCCAAGAAATTTGAATTTACTCCACAATTAAGATCCAGATGGTAGAATTTGAATTTACTCGGTAGTTAAGATCGGAGCGGCAGAATTTGAGTTCGGTCTGTAGTTGAGATGCAAATGGTATGAGGTCTGCTTTGAACTAGAAAGAAGTGCGTCAAAGTAACTTGTTTTCTGAAGTATGATTGCGTAAATGTAGAAACCTGCTGTCAGATCTAGACGAATAAAATATTCAGGCGGTATAATGGGAAATAGATCAAATGTAATTTTGTTGGAAATGTTTTTTTAACTTAATTATAATTTCCAATGTGAAAATAATCTTGTTACGTTCTTCAAACATTAATAAATATCACTCGAAAGTTTAATATTGTTGTCTTTATTGTTTCTATCTTTAAAAATTACCCAGAGTTTTTAAATTCTCAAGTCTGGGAAATACATTTTCTATGAAACTCTATGATTAAATCATTATTTTTATAACAAATATTTTTATATTACTAATATTCAATAAACCAATCAGAAACCTTCCACTTTCAGGAAAAAATATTGTCTAAAAAATATTTTGATTAAAACATCAAAGCTTTGGTTCAAGCATCTATTTTTACACAAAATGAATTGCACCACTCTTCTTAAAAGCCAATCAATGTACTAAAAAAATTTGAAATTGATCTAGAAGCCAATTCCGCTAAAAGAAATACCAGCTCGCGCCACGTATTTCAGTTGTCGCAAAACGAATCCCTAACAGATCGCGATTAAGGTAACGTAATAAAACTGTGAAAAAAACGTGGTTTTACAGGAATATCCAGTCGACGAGTTACACAAAACCGTTGGAAACTGGCTCGGAAGTGGACGTCGAGCGGCTAATTGTATTTGTAAGGGTAGTTTCCGGGGTGAACGAGAATGTTCGCTCTCTTTTTTCCCCGGGCCTTGTCGGTGAAACTGGAAACGAAAGCCGGAGGGGTAGTAAATTCGTTTATTAAAAATATTGCTCGTGTCATCGGGTCGGCCTGGAAACAGTATACTAATGGAGGCACGAACGAGTCGACGAGTCCTCCGTCTCGTTACGTCGCGGCGTGTCATTCGTATTTCGTCGTCGTGCCGCTATAGCTCCATGAAATTTTACCCCCTATATCGGCTCGTTCGAATGACACGTACGTGAACTGGGTCCCTCCGGGTAACAACGTCCTCCTTCAGGCTGGATACGCGTTTCCGCCAGACAATGGATCCTCACGATGTCCACCGTTATCTTCGTTTTCACGAATTCCGGGCGAACATAAAATTCCGAGCGTGAACCGTACCCTCTTACCACCGTCGCCCGCCACTCTCCGAAACGACCCGTCATAAATAATATAAGGGATTTAAACATGATGTTTTCCGTCGACGAGTGCCGCATTTTTAGGAGAAATAAATATTTCGTAGGCTGGTTGCATTATACAGGCGAAATAAATGGAAATTTATTGGGCAAGTAGAGAAGCATACAGTACTTTTATGAGTTCAGATGATTTATATGACTCCTATTCTCACTTCTCCTTATAAAGTAATCATATTGGACAGTGGATGTTTATCGGGATTAAAAGTAGACAACAAGAGAGACATTACTGCATTCTCAAAAATTAAAATGAACTTCAAATGTTCTCCTAGTGTTTTTTTTTTACCGGGAATATATAATGTAATCTGACTATTAGAACAGTATTAAAAATGAACAACTAGTGAAGTCTTACAGCACTTCAAATAGTTTATATCATTTTTCCTATCGGTATCTGCTGTATAAAATAATAATATAATATTATAGGTAAATACCCAAATTAAAAATGGACAACAAGAGAGGCAGTACCGTACTCTTAAAAATTAAACCTAATTACAAACTGCCTTCCTTCAGTATTCCCTACTAACAAGCAACACAACTCGTTTAGCCTACCTCAAGATAGCAACTCGACAATTAAAGGGGTGCACCAGTAGTTCGAATATTAATTTACACAATCTCACCTGTATCGCTGGCATTGTCGTAGGGTTAGGCACGCCAATGGACATCGACGCAGCTCTTGGCAGTGGCTGGAAAACATCCGGCCCGCGCGTGTGTTACCGGTTCAGTGGCGACGGTTCGCATAGCGAAATCGAAAGGGTTAAGGTCACGGTTCTGCCAGTTATTTCAGGTGTAGGTTGTTTCCAGCGTACACATAGCACCAGCACGACAGGGGGATATTGATTCGCGGCGCGTCCTGCCGTCCACTAATCCACGCGAAGTCAAGGTGTTCTTGGCCAGACCGCTGCCAGGAGTTGGCAACGTAACAGTCCGTGATTAATCCCGCTGTCGAGCTGTTCTACTACGTTGCAGGTAGAACTTGGCAGCCTAGCTTTCCTAATTTCATTCGGAAACTTCCCGTCCGGCTAATGACTCTAAATCATTTGTTCCGAACGACCATGAGCAGCAGAACCAGTCTACGGGCTTAGGGTATGAATTTACCTTGGCACCACTAAGACTGACCATGGTCATTGTCTTTTGAGTTGTGAACGAGTTGGGGTTGTCAATTTTTTAGACCATTCTGGTTCGTCAGTTTTTGATCCTGTTGTCTGCAATCCAATTTGTGATGTCTGGTAATTCCTTATGATTTTTAAGTCTCCAATTTATTTTACTTCACTTTACAAACGATTATCCTTACATTATCCTGGATACAATCCAAGACTTGAACGTTTTACGTTTTCTGGTGTCAAGTTTGTTGTACATTTCAGAATAACGTTGATTAATTTATCGAATTAGCCAACAGCAACGTCCAGAATGTTGATGTTTATTGATATTGCAACTTCTGCGACTGATCGTGTTTATAGTCTATTAAATTGTGTAGGGACCTTGGCAGCCTGGGTCCCCTAATTGCCTTCTGAACTTTGTCTTCAGGTTGGTGACTCTGATTGATTTATTGATCTCGTAACATCTACACGCACAGAGAGATTCTGCCCTGTATGCACGTAGACACTGTAACTTTTGGAATTGATGGCGGTCGTATTTCACTGTACTGTGAATGAAACTTGGCAGCCTGTGTTTTCCAATTTTCTTCTGAATTCCAAATAGAGCTCGTATACACTGCTTCCTGTAATTTGATTATGGTAATACTCAATTACGAACAAATCGTGGCTGCCAGGAATGTTGATTGCGTTGAAAAAATTTTCCTGCGTTGCTACGATTTAATTAAATACGATAATTTTTATAACCGGGTTTTCGTTCTCCCGGTAAGATCTTGATAAATAGCGACGCTGTAAGTTCTCCAATTTCATTCCTGAAACTTATCAGACCCAAGTTACTAATTACATTCTTACCTCTCCTTTCAGAGTAGCGATCCCAAAGAATCCCTGGATTCCACGCGCGCGTCGGACCCTTTTAGATTCAGGTGTTCCCTTTGGATATTGATAGATGAAGCCATTGTAAGTTCTGTAATTAATCATGCCGCTATTCTCGGAACGGTGAGGCCGGAATTCGGCAGATCCAGTTTCCTGAGTACGAAACAGTATCTTGAATTACACCAGGATGTACCCAAAGTGCTGCATATCGTGATCAAAGCAGATCGGTGACCTTTGATATTCAATTGAGCGTCTCCGGTTATCGGAAGGTCGTTTGGTCACGTAGCAATCCCGCATTTGTAAGTAAAACAGCTCGGTGGATCTCAAAAAACTTCTCAAATAATTGAAAACGTTACTATCTACACGAGTCCAAAAAAAAAAGGAAAATGAATCTAAGGTGGTGATATGTGCGTCCATCTTGACCCAGCATTTAAAGAGACATCATATCGCCAGCTCTTAAAGTCAATTTAAAACAAAAACATTTTATAATAAAAATCATCGAGCAGTTAGAACGTTAATGAGTTCAGAGAAAAATCGATAAAAGTAAATTCCAGAACATTTAAAACATGAAAAATTCTTTCCTTGATTTGATTATTGAGATTGACACTGTGTAGATCGAAGGAAGAATGTCGAACTCGCGAGTTCGTTGCTCGCGGCGAATCGGAAAGCAATCTGTTTCGGCGACCGCGCCCGTAGGTAAGGCACGATTTCAATCCGGAAATTCCTGACGTCGGACGGCGAATTCCTCGTCCATTTGCCGCGATTCTACGTCCAACAAGTTCGACATTCGAGTCACTCGAGGTGTCGCGACGCTTCAGATCGATCGACTTAATTGAACGACAATTGATCGTCGCAGGCATCGTCTCACCGGTTGATCCAGGAAAATTCTACGGGCCGGGAACTACGCTCGATGTTTCAGACTTAACGGCACTGCTCGACGTCTATGGCATTGTCAACTACACCAATTTTGTTAAAAATAGGTTTATAGCGAAAGGGACAACTAGAGATGCATTACTTTACTTTTGAATGTTTCTTATTAAAGAAACTATAATGTACCATGTCTAGTTTAGAAATACATTCAAGAAGGACAAGTAGAGAGGTAATACTGTACTGTCAAAAATTAGTAGAGATTGTAAGAATTCTTTCCTGAATGTTTCTTATTAAAAAACTATACTGTTCCATGTCTAGTTTAGAAATACATTCAAGAAGGACAAGTAGAGAGGTAATACTGCACTTTCAGAAATTAATTGAGAATGTAAACATTCTTACTTGAATGTTCTATGTTAAGAATGTGCAATGTAATTTATACATTGTGAAATATTAAAGTAGATCATTAAAATTTTTCTTGTTTGTTCCTTATTAAGAAAATATAATATAACATGTCCAGTTTAGAAATACATTAACGAGAAACAAATGGAGAGGTATGGTTGTACTTTTAAAAAATTAACATTAATCATGAACATTTTGCTTCAAGCATTACGTATGTATTTCTCCGTTGGGACGAAATTAAATGTTTCTGAAAAATCGAAACGAGATTGCAAGGGCACGGGCTAATCCGATTTTGCAACTGTCGAGGATGACATCGCTGTTACGTTTCGAGGTAGGACAATTTCGAAGTTGCAACCATAACTGTAATCTCGAGAAAGAACCGCGGCCACGGGAAAGTTTCGCGGAGATAGCGAGGGAGCACGCGCGAGACCGCGGCAACTTTTCTTCCAACGAAATTAACTGCGAAACTTTGCTTGCGAAAGGTAAATACTCGGTCTAATTCCCAACTACCATTGAATGTCAAATATTAAACGGAAGCGGACCGACGCGTCGTCGCTTCGCTCTTTGAGGACTTTAACGATACAAGCGACTTCCGCTCTAGCAAATTGAATATTCGGGGGGGGGGGGGGGCGCATCTAATTGTTATTGCATCTGGATCGTGGCGGTACAATTAATCGGGGAAATATGATATCGCGAGTTCACGTTTAACAGACTGTTAATTAATTGCTGACTGAGGTGGAGCGAATGCAAAGATAGCGTAATCGCTTAACAGAACGAAATCGGATAATTAACGAATCATTACTGTAGCTTGCATAATTTATATTAGTCCCGTCAGTCTTGCAGTGCATTCATAAAATATCAGTCATTTAGATAGACAAATTCAGGTCGTCTAATTTATATTACTTTTCTTTGTTAATTAAAAAGTTAATGAAAATGGTAACAACCAGCATCCCTATCGTACGATCAAACTTTACACAGCAACGTACCCAACCAATTTCTGGATACCCTCGTACTGTACAAAACATTTGCTAAAAATTATTTTAATTTCAGAAAACTGTAGAATTCTTTTCCTTGTGCAAGAAACAACCACTATATTTAAAAAATTGATTGCAACAGCAACGTAAGTCATTTAATTATTAATTTCTACAGCCAAGTTGTTACATTTCGACAAATTCTTCGTTTAAGATTCTCTTTAATGAGCAAGCCAAGGACAAACGGATCCAGAGAGCGGAAAGATGCTCCTTCAAAGAGACGCCAGTGTGACAAATTTTCGCGATCGTCCGCAGATCGGCGCGTTTCCGCGCGGCGGAGCACGCGCCAAATAAACTAAACGACAGGCGCTCGCGTCTGTTGCAGTTTGCTGCGACCGGTGCACCGCGATTTAAGCGGAGTTTAATTCGGTAAACAGTCTCGTCTCGTAGCCCATTACCGTGAACCGTGCTAATGCGGGCAAATATTGAACAACAGCTGAAACCGGCAAATAATTTCGCGGGAACCGATCTACGATGCGCCCGCTCCACGGAGGCGGAGATTGTTTCCTGCGTCCTCGCGTGTTTGCGCCGGCATTTTCCGTCGATCCCTGGTGGGGCTCCTTGGTTTTTACTTTGAGCGCGCCACGACTAATTAGGATACATAGTTTCTCAGGCGAAACTCCGTCGAGTGCTGCAGTGCCTCTCTAATTGTCGCTTTTTAATTCTGAACAATGTTAACAGATACAGATTTAATTATTCGTCACAGGACATCGATAACGGAACACTGATAATTTCAATGAAATTTTGAAAGTACTGTAGTGCCTCG
>CM052342.1:4377596-4437939 GCA_028455595.1 Lasioglossum vierecki | reverse complement strand
CACTTGAAAGCAGAATATGTAAGACCCTAAATTTTTTTTGAAACCTTACAATTCTTTTATAAGTTCTAAAATTTTTCTAGAGATCCGTTTCTTTTTTTAAATCTTACAACTTTTGTGCTTCAACAATCATCAACCTCTGGACCAGGAAATTCGCGCGTCAGCTACAATCTCATTGCAAGAATCGTATGAAAAATCCGTCGCCAGATGGGAAGAGGTTAATTCCCCGAGTCCGTGGCTCGGTAATCATGGGTTTATTATCCTCGGAGTCGTCCACGATCATCGTTCCCGTTTTCCCTCGTGATCGTAGGCTAGCCCGATACGGATCAGCCCTGGCATCGGTTCAAAAGCGGGGCCGGTTTACTGTCATCGCGCGGCATCATTTTTCGGGTGGGGAGGGAGAAGTGCACAAACCACCAAGCGTGTTTTCTAGCCTTTAATCATGTCCCGTTTCCTTCCTATCCGAGGGGTAACCGGAGAGCTAGCCTGGTTGATCTAATGCGACCGAGGATCCCGTTTATTGCCCGCGGAAACCGTTCCAGTTCAAAGGTGGAACGTTCCGACGAGCGAGATAAGATTATCGTGTCGGAGACGGCGAGTAATAAGCTAGCCAAACTTTCGGGAATTAAAGACTGTCGCCCGGGAATATGTCTGTCGCGTTCCTGGCTCTCGGTTGTTCGATTTCCGGGATCCTTTGGCCTCGTGGCTTCCTCAAGACTCGCCTCCTTTGTTCGACCGTCTGCTCCTGATTCTCCACTGTTTGCTTTAGAGCGATTTCTTTTATCCCTGTTTGATACTGTTTGAACATAAATATTGTTCGCTTTCGTCGTATATAAACTTGAACGGTTTGATTTTAGACGATCTCTTTCGAAAATCTTGTATTCTAAGCTCTTTTTTATTTGTAGTTTATTTTGTTCTTAATGGTTTTTCTCCTTTGGAGAGTGACCGATGAAAGTATCGGGTAAATAACTTTCGAAAAATCTCTTTCGAAAATCTTCTATTCTAAGCTCTTCTTTATTTGTGGTTTATTTTGTTCTTAATGGTATTTCTTCTTTGGGGGGTGTCCCATAAAGGTATTGGATAAATAACTTGCTATAAAAAATTGTATAACTCGATGCAAATTTTGGGTACCTTATAAAATTGTAGGATCTAGGAATTATTTTAATGTTGAGGTTGCTGGCTCTCGGTTGTTCGATTTCCAGGATCCTTTGGCCTCGTGGCTTCATCAAGACTCACCTCCTTTGGTCTACTGTCTGCTCCTGATTCTCCACTGTTTGCTTTAGAGCGATTTCTTTTATCCCTGTTTAATACTGTTTGAACATAAATATTGTTCGCTTTCGTCGTATATAAACTTGAACGGTTTGAGTTTAGACAATCTCTTTCGAAAATCTTCTATTCTAAGCTCTTCTTTATTTGTGGTTTATTTTGTTCTTAATGTTATTTCTCCTTTGGGGGTGTCCGATGAAGGTATCGGATAAATAACTTGCAATAAAAAAATTGTATAACTGGATGCAAATTTTGGGTATCTTATGAAATTGTAGGGTATAGGAATTATTTTAATGTTGAGGAACATATTCTGGCTCGTATGGAGATTGTACGCCTTACACAAGTGAAATTAGGCAGAGGAATCCATTGCTTGGTGTTAAGGGATGGATAAAGAGCGTAACGCAAAAGTGGTTAGGGCCAAGCGAACATTATGACGCGGTGTTGGTCGGTTCGCGGCGTCGATGGCCGATCCGCGGGAGAAGTTTGCGGGAACCTCGGTCAACATTCTGTTTACAAGAGAGAGAGAGAGAGAGAGAGAGAGAGAGAGAGAGAGAGAGAGAGAGAGAGAGAGAGAGAGCGTCAACTTTGCTTTACCCCTTCCCGTAACCTGAATGTTTAGCTCGTGGAAACGCGTCCTGAGAAATCGGCCATCTTGTGACCTTTCGTGACCCGAAGTTTTTGGACTGTTTAGAGGCTGTGGTAGTCGGAGGACGCACTTCAAAAAGTAAAGAGCATCTTTCGAAGTATATGCATATAAGCTTTCAGTCTTGAAAACAGGCTGGCCAAATATTGCCCTTACTTTCGAATGCTTGAAGTCGCTCGCAAATCTGTTTCGTGGAAAATGAATGAAAATGTCCTGAGATGAAGTTACATTGATTTAGATCATCATGGATGTAAGGAATAGCCGTATTTATTATAACCAATCGTTGACAGACATGTTCTACTTTTATAAATTTACTTAAACATTTACCCTATAAGAAGGTAATATGAAAGTCATTTAAAATTTAAAAATTGTATTTTACTTCACCGCTCCGTAAAAAAGTTCCAAATATATTTTTGCACAGATTAGCAATTGACACGAGATAGCTCCGAGTTAAAAATTATGAAGGTACATTCAGAAAAAGCGAGATGGAAAGTGTCCACCGCAAAAGATTTATCTGTACCCTGCACTTATCTAAAATGCAACCTGCATATGCATTTTGCGGGTCATTCTGACCCGTATTCAGTATCCGTGTCACTGCAGGAGCATCGGGTGTCCCAGGGTTAATGGTGATTAATGGTTACCCCTATAAATTAATTTTCCATTCTTCCCGGACGAACACTTCGATCAGCATAAATCATGCTGCTTGCTACTTACATGCATTCTTCATGAACAATATTTCAACGGGCAATGGACCATAATATTTCAAAAACTGCGCTTGAATTTTTACTTGGTAAATTTTCTAGAAACAATTTTATTAGAATAATACAAACACGAAAATCGAAATGAATTTATTGTCGAATAACGATGAGCAAGATTGAACGCAGTGACGGCAAACCCGTGGACACGGAAAACTATTCGATCAGACGCAATATTCACGGATTCGAACAAAGGGAACAATAAAAGACAACGCAGTCCCATTGTTCCACGGCCGTCGCTTTATCGTTTTTCTCCAGTTACACGCATTAACCTCCAATACACGAAAGTTCGAGCAACGATCCGCATTATTTTCGCTAAAAGAGCCGGGCTCCATTGTCCGGCAAACAAACGATCAAATATTCAACGATAATGTAGCTTTTCAATCGTTCGCTGCTTTTTTCGTCGTTCCGCCATTCAACGTCTTCGGATTAACGGGAACTCGATTTATTCGAATCAATTATTTCGACGGTAATCGACCCACTATTCCGCGCAATACAGCGATAGGAAGCAATATAACTGCTGCCAACCCTGTTATTTAAAACATGGAAAAAATTTCATCAAACTTGGATCGAATCACTAATTCTTTCACTTTCGTATAAAACTATAACTAAGAGTTTCCTTAAAACACAGTTATCCTAAAAAGCAACTTTTATGATATAGTTATATGAATTAAATTTTTGAATAAGATTTAAAGAATTTTTTTTATCCTAGCCCAGAATTCTAAGAATCCCCAGAATCATTTAATGAACACAATTAAGTAACACATCAGGTAATGATTCCAGATCAAACGCGGTCTCAAGCCATAGACTAACCTGTTCTCAAACCTGTGCAAATGTGAAGTTTGCAGTTATTATTAATTATTCGTTCTTCCGGAATTCGAACCTAACCTAACCCAGAACAAAACACACGTGAGTTTAGCCGGAGAGTTTCCTCTCCAACCAACTCCAACACTCCCGAACTACTAGCAACGCCGACATACTTACATACGCCGACTGACAGCAACACAAACATCATTGCACTCGAGCGTCGCACACACTCCGCAGAGGTAGAACACAACCAACTAGCACACAGTCGACACGCATTCGCAAACAATTAAACACTCAGGAACTAACCACTTCAAACACATCAGGACTTTATTTATTCACCGACTCGCTCGGTACCATTTAATTACAAGAAGCGGACAGCCGTGAGACACTTTAATTACACATTTCTCATTCTGTGGCTGAGAAAGAAATCGCCGACAGGATTTTCGTTTAATTTGTTTCTTTCGTCTCATTCTTTTATTTTCTACCAGTTTGCAGCTGGTTGCTTTATTATCTAGTTTGCACAACCTGTTTCTATGCTATTTTTATATTAACACTTTACCAAGTGGAAATAATTGTGCTGTACCAAAAGAAAGCATAGACATTTTCTTTTAGATCGTAATGAAACTATTAGATGACGTTATTAAGGGGACTTGTTAGTTCACAATGAAAATTGCTGTTGCTATTGAAGGTTCCATTAAAAAGTGCTTACCCATGTACAGTAGATTTTTCAATATTATGAATAAAAAAAATTAAAATTAAAATTAAATTAAGTTAAAATTAAAATTTCAATATTATATATGAAATCTCAACATTTTTATATTATTTGCAGGATTTAATATTACGAGATTTTTTAACTTATATTGTAGAATAATACGTGGAAAAGCAATACACAAAATATACTTTATTATCGAAAAAGGGGGACTTCAGTCACAACAGTCGCATTAACTAAAAATTTAATTCAACAAATATAAATTTAATACAATTTAATGGATTTCTTTAGTCCTCTCTTTCAATAAAAAGAATTTGTAAAATTTCATATTATTTATGTCTCTTATATCTTCGTAAAAAATTATCGCCCGGAAATGCAAACGGAAGGATCATAAAATAATGCGCCAGGATTTAAACTATTATGAACGTCGACAAGTTCTTCTCGAAAAGCGCAAAAGCATTCGAACAGTTTCTGGCGCCACGATGAATCGGGAAGCGCGTTCGTTCTTTGAATTAATAAAATCGAATTGAAAACAGAAAAACCGACGACGTGGAAATGATCCGAGGGAATTACCCGAGCGCACCGGTCGAATAAATAACGGTAACGGGAAAAATTGTGCACGCTACTCGCGAAATTCGTGGCAACGGGCTCAATTAAGGCGGGACCACACGGCGATCATCGTAAAAAAGAAGACATTACCGGCGAGAGAATCGTTAACTGCGACACGGGATCCAACGATCCACGAGAATCTCGCGGCTACACGAAACCCTGATGCCTCGTAAAATACGATCCTGCTCCGGCAATCCTGGAAACTATGGCCGTCGTGGTTATTGTTCTCTTACAAACCGCAATCGATGCTCCACTATAGTTTTTTAAACGATTCTTTTGCACGCGTACACGGAAATTGATGTAGAAGTCATTTTTCTTCTTGGTTCTACAAAAATTAAATTGCTTTACAATCTGTAGGAAATGTCAAACACGTTAAATTATTTTGGATTAATTAAAGTGATGAATAAAATGCATACGCGTCTAAGTAGCTTTTGTACTATGCAATTTTGATTTTGCAACAAAATTCTTTGTTGTACGAACTCATCTACAAAATATGAATATGTTAATTAGTAATCGTTAATCAAATTTCTACGAACACAAATTAAAAGTAAAATGATTTCGTGAGAAGTGAAATAGGTCAGGTATTTTATCGAAAATAAAATGGTGTCGGACTTTTCTGGTGAATAAAATGGAACTTATTATTGGTAAAAAGGACCAATTTAGCGAACTATAGGGAATTATGTAGAAATTATTGACGAAATCGTGAATCGAGATTCTTGTACGATTCGTGGAAATCGCCATCGATGTTTCCTTCCGCTGTAAAGGGGACTCTGGACGTGAAATTTCAATAAGCCACCCCTCCGAAATGGTAATTGGGTACTTCCGCCGAGCAATTCCTACCAAGGACAGTTTGGACAAATTTTTACGTGCCTGATTTTCTAGCGGCGCTTGTTGTCCCGGGGGATTTCGCTGATCGACGAAGTCGACCTCGACGAATTCCTGTTTACTGCCGGGTTTCACTTGTGGTGGAGCGAATTGTCCTTATCGAACGAATTTGGTTACGTTTCGCTGCGTTGCTTTATCCAGAGAAAATATCGCAATATATCACGGAGAAATAGTAGAAAGTATTTTCACCCGAATGAAACATACAAAATTATTTACACTCGGTATATTTTCGAAGATTTTCCAGCAGCGAATCAAATCATCTCGCCAAGCATGTCCAATATTTTTGAGTATCGACATTTTCGCCATTTCTCAGTTGAAAACGAATTCCCGATTTCTCTCGAGGAACAATAGACAGATCTGTATAATTGCGAATAATTACATTCTATAACAATTAATAACTTTGATGCAAACGTGTCGATCAAATTTCCACGATGCTTCGTGACGCTTCTTCGTCGATTAAATATAAACAAGGAACGGAGTAAATATTTATATGCTCGAATGGACGATTTAAAAATCGTTTATTCCGTATAACACGATTCGACGAAAAATTCTTCGATTTCGAAGATTATCGAACTACCGCTGCCAATTGCAATCTCTGCGGTTTAATGATGCTTGAATTATGGGACAGGAGAGTGTCAGCGACAATTTTTCAATTTCCTCGAACGATTTTTCGTGGAGGAAGGAACGCCGCGGCTCGATCACGGGAATTAGATGTGTGCCGGGAGAAGATGGTGCATTTCCGGATACGAGGCGGTGCAGAATACACCTGGGATGCATTTTCGTGGGATTTTCTATGGGAAGCGACGCATGGTGCAGATCGAATAATTTATTTATTTATTCGTAACGAGATGGTGCCTGTACACGTGTGAAAATCAATCTTTACTCTAAAAGCAACAACTGAATAAAAATAGTACACTGTGTTAAAATAAAAGTAATCATGTGGCACCACTTTAAAACAGAATCGCTTACAATAATCTTGACTCTGAAACAAATAATTCGGTAAAAATGCCACATTGTTTAAATACATTAATTATTTTATACTTAGTAAAAATAAATTGAAAAAACTAGATAGTACTCGTAATGAAGAACAAAATCGATAACATTGCAGTCTCTTAATTAATGAAATATTGTCTGAATTAAATACAGTAATTATTTTACTGTCTATAAAAATACATTGAAGAAATTATGTTCTAATAAAAAAAATAAACCCCTGATAAAACCCGAAAAAGTTCAAGTCGGCTGACTTAATTGTAAAAAAAAGTTATTAAAGTTTTTAAAGGGTGTCCACTGACAGTAAATTCTCACCACCACAGCATCACGAATTGCAGGACCGCTCCATCGGATAAAAATACAAAATTCGCACGTAAACAAACGTTTAACGAGGGTAGGACGTGCGGATCTGAGCTGCCACGACCAGCTGAAAAAGAAGAATCGACTGAATCCTCCCTCGGGGTGAAGGAACAGAAAAAAGTTTCTATTCCGCGAGCGAATAAATTTTCCACGTTGTCGTTACAGAGAGCGCGCGCGCTCGTGAGAAAGCACACGGTAAAAAAGGGGTTGGAATGCGCCAAATTTCCGGCGAATTGAAACGCGTCTCCCTCCGGACGCCGGAGACAGGAAGCGTTCTTTTCGAATCGGAGGATCTGCGATCTGTGAGAAATTGGATCTTGGAGGACAGGCTTCTGCAAACGAAACTCCAACCCCGTTTCCACCCCTGCCCACGGCGAATTACCTCTCATTAGATGTGCATCGTGATCTAGCGATCGGCAAATGGACCGTTTAACCCTTTGTGCTGTGAGTTATGGTTGCTTCTCCCCCTCTCTATCCGAGATTTTACAGAATGCCACCCTTGGAATAAAATTGTTTAGCAACATCCTAAATGTTATACACGAAAGAATTAATTCAATGTTTAAAGACATCAGTATTATTTTTATGTATTAGCTCTCACCCCTCTCTATCCGAGATTTTCCAGAGTGCTACCCTTGGAATAAAATTGTTTAGCAACATCCTAAATGTTATACACGAAAGAATTAATTCAATGTTTAAAGACATCAGTATTATTTTTATGTATTAGCTCTCACCCCTCTCTATCAAAGATTTTCCAGAGAGCTACCCTTGGAATAAAATTGTTTAGCGACATCGTAAATGTTATACACGAAAGAATTAATTCAATGTTTAAAGACATCAGTATTATTTTTAATGTATTAGCTCTCACCCCGCTCTATCCGAGATTTTCCAGAATGCTACCCTTGGAATAAAATTGTTTAGCGACATCGTAAACGTTATACACGAAAGAATTAATTCAATGTTTAAAGACATTAGTATTATTTTTAATGTATTCCCATTTTTTACAAGCAACATAATGGCGTATGCGACTCTTTTGTGTTCGCAGTAATTTTTTGGAAATAAAAGTGAAGTTCAATTTTTTAAATAAAATGCTGTATATCTTCTTTATATCATATGGCAGCGTGTGTCAAAATAAATTCATTTGTATACCACACAATGACCGTGGTCACACAAGGATAGAAATATTCAAAATGTTTTCTCCTCTTTCGAAAAAAAACATTGGTAATCTATTTATAAAATTGAAGCTCACCATCATTTCGAAAAAGACAAGCACAGACTGGTAATGGCTTGAATATAATAATGGAGATTAAATTGGATATCCGAGATATGATCAGGATGCATGCTGCATGTATCCAGGATGTATCTAGGATTAATCTCTCTCAAGTCGTCAGAATTTCGAGCCCCCGTGGATCCTCCATCGGACCTATTTATGATCGGAGCCAAGTTCAAACTGCCTCGAAATGTCACCCAAACTTTAAGTCTAATTTCGGTCTCTATCAGAACCGAGCTGGATTCAGTTCAACCGGAACGTAACCCAGTAATAGGTCCACTCGGCTTCTATTTATGACCTAAATCGAGTCCAAGACAATCCTACTTCTGCTCCCCGCAAAATCTATGCCTGATGCACATATTCTCCGTAGCTCTTGTCGGATTCGCCTTGGGCGCAGTTTCCGCTCGAACGAGTGGAAAATCCAGCGGTTCGTTAAACATTAAGTTCCTTCACACCATATCCTCGAAGAAAAAGTCTAAGATACGACTCTATGTTCTTCAGTTTCTGGTTCAACGAGTTGGTTCTCGAGCTAGGATACCAGTTCAACCATTTCTCGAATTACTTGAACGTAAAACAGTCTCACCACGCCAACAAACAAAATGCACTTAGAGAAAAAGCGTTACCAACTAGCAATATTCTAAAGTGCATTCAGTATATAAAAATTTTCTCCAACAATATATAAGCGGAAACCTCCATAATCATTTTCGATGTCTGAAGACATTAAGAAGTGATGTAGTACGTTGCCTACCTAAACGTTTTTATAATTAACATCTCAAACGTCATATTAATAAATTTTATTTATTTGTTATTTTATATAAATTCTCGTTCACAGAATAAGTATGATGAAAGTGTATGTGTGTGTTCTTGCTAGGGAACTCGAGTTAAATTCGTAGGAAATTAACTGTACTATGTTTGGATCCTCTAGAGCAACGTACTAAGTAGATTCGTGCGGACATAGCCGGACCGCTTCTACATAGTTCGTAGATATTAACCGACGTAGTTACTTGTAACAGCCGTCCATATTGAATATTAGGTACACCACTACATTATACAAATTACTAGAACCACAGTATGATATAAAATTGTACATTGTAAACTAATACGTTGAATGTGACAGATAATTACAAACAAGCTGTTTTGTAATGTTTTTTTAATTAGTTGATTAGTTCTTTGTTTAAATTAGTTGAAATGAATTTAAATTAATTCAAATAGATTTATAATCAACGTGCCAACTGTGCCTAAACGAAGAGCAAACATAATAACAGCGTGATCGCAGCGGCGCGGCGTTATGCCTGTAAGTAGATTTAGACGGCCATGATCAGACCAGGGTCTATAGGCGTCCAGTCAAATTGTAGTGTCGCCCGCGATTAATAGTGTACTGTTCTTTTCTGCCGTTCGGGCAACAGAGTTGCAAACCGTTCGTGTAAATAATCAAAATCGAATCACGGCCCGAGGGTCAAATTCGAGAATCAACATTGACACGGAGTCAATAAAATCAATTCGAAATTCGACGCGCGGTCGAAAATTGAGCCCGCCGGCGAGAACTCGAGAGATTCCATTGACGCGGCTCTACATCGGCCAGGAAAAAGATGAAAACGGAAAACATTTGAAAAAAAGCAAAAACGAGGAGTCTGAATGGTGATAGTGAATTTTGTCCCTGATCGATGCGCTCCGGGGGACCTTCGCGAAATTTTCCGCGAAACCGAGAACGAGCGAGTCGATCCGGTTTCATCGCGAGATTCTCGCGTGAATCGCAGCTTTAGGAGGTGTATACGAGTGTACAGGGGATATAAATATACTCTCTTTATGCAGAAAATAAAGTGCGGGCTTTTTTCACACCCTCCGACGTCGCGGTGAGCGGCCGCTGCCGAGTTGTATACTTAAATAAAGCTTTAACGAGGGAATTCGCGTACGAGATAGATTGTGGCGGTCGACGATCGGTGTAAGATCGAGTTTATATAAACTTGCAATTTTAGATTCTGTAGAAATTTCTAGCAAATTGTTGATATACCTGTAAAATTAGCAGCGGACTTTATCAAAACTATTTTAATTTTGATCTCGGAAACATATACGGTGAAATATAATTATAAATGTTCCTTTTTGTTGATGGGAGTTTTAAATCGACCAACGATATCACTGAGTGAACAGTGTTTGACGTCACGAATTTCTATAAATGAAAATGGACAACGGAATTGAAAAGCATGTCGAGCTTGATTGTACAGTCCATAAATTCGCGGGGAAATGTTTAAAGCACGATCGCAAGTTGTGAGATACTACGTGACAATTTTTCAATATTTGCTACTGTATTTTGAATTTCTACCTTCTGGAATTTATTACAGTTCAGGCTTTTATGATTGGGACAGGTTTTTATTGTCGTGCAATTCGCAGTATTTTTGAGGTACAAACATAAAAATTATAAAAGCATGATACTAAAGAGTGATGAAATGATTTCCTATTCGAGTGAGCGTTTTATGAAAAGTTATGATTTTTTAATATTTTGTGCTGGATTTTGCTTTGGATCGTTTTCAGTTCGATATTATTTAAATATAATAATTACAAGCTAAAGATAACGCCTTTTGTATGGACCAACGATTTATAAATATATTTTATTGCAGTTTCGTTCGTAACGGTCATAAATTTTAAAAATATAAAATAATCTGGTACTTTATGAAACTCTTGTATGAAATTTTATAAAACAAGGTAGAATTGGTAGAATTAAATATGAATGAAAAATGGGTAAATATTACCGATAAATCTTTGTTTAAGTTCATTTTTATCATTCAATTTTTATTCACCATTTTACTGAATATTTCTCCCACTATTCTGCTCTCTCATTAATAAAAGATCGGCCAATTTATCTTGCTTTCTGTTTCATTAGCTCGTCGCGTTCTTTTTTCCTCTCTTGTCGCGTTTCACGGATGAACAGCAAGAAAAAGGAACCGAAATGTAAAGCAAATGGTTCGCCAGGGTACAGGGACACCTCGAAAACCGGTCGAGGACAAGAAGGATACAAATACGGTACCATTCGGGCGTTTCATGCGCCATTTTCTCTCGAACAACCACCATTTTTTCCGGGCGATCGTTCTTTGACGGAACGCCGACACAACAGGAAGCTACTCCTCTCTGTGACGAGAACAGAGTAAACGGTGATTCACGGATAAAACGTGCTTTCGGGAGGAAAATAGGAAAGAATGAGGCCTTGTTTGCCTCGGAAAATAAACTCGAAAGATCTTCCCCTGAATGAGATTCACACAAAAATATTATTTAAATTGTAAAGACGTCTGCGAATTCATATTATATCTAATTTATTAGCAAATTATCCTGTCTGACAACTAGTTCATTAATGTCATCGAAAAGGATTATTATATTTCTATAATTTTCAATATATATTTACACATCATTTATTATTAGACTGTGGATCTTTATGCATTTATAGTGAAATGGAAAAGATGAAGTATAAAATTGTTGAAAAGTTTTTAAAATTGATGTCAATATGTAATTTCTTCTCTACTAAAATTATTAAGGAAAGAAATAACATTAGATTTATTTTCTATTCCTTTCAATCGATGCAGATAATTTTTGTCTAGTTTGTAATTACTACTTTATTCTGCAAATTCATACCCTATCTAAATTATTCTACTTGCAAATTATCCTGTCTGACAACTAATTCATTAATATCATCGAAAAGAATTATTATATTTCTACAAGTTTCAATATATATTTATACAACATTTATTATTAGACTGGATCTTTATGCATTTATAGTAAAATGGAAATGATATATAAAATTTTTGGAAAATTTTTTAAATTGAAGATGTCAATATGTGATTTGTTCTCTATCAAAATTATTAAGGGAAGAAATAACATTCGATTTAGTTTCTATTCGTTGCAATCGATGCAGACAATTTTTATTTTGCAGAAAGATCCGCAGTCTATTTATTATTGTATTGTCCCAGATGTTTATTATGCAATACAATAAATACTGGATCTACGAGAATGGGATCTGTACGGCCTAAGAAAATTGACTATTCCCTCCACTACGAAGCTTAAGTTACCTCGAGCTCGTCGATGCTTACCGATGCTGATCAGCATTTAAAGTATCCGTGCTGATGCGGGTGAGAGGAATCGAGCGAAATATTCGCGACTGTTAAATTCGCGGGGAATTGCTCTCGCCGGATGAAAGGGAACCGGTGGAAAAAGATTTACGTTCCGCGGAGAAGCGAATTGAGGATACGAGCGTATAAATAGAAAGAAATATAGAAACCGAGAAGAATTCGGGGGGGAGGTGATGAAGAGGGTGGCTTTCTCCACCTACACCTTCTCAGTCTGCTCTCCGAACTCGTGTGCGATAAAAATTCTGCGGAGATGCTTTGTAGAATGACTCCTGAAAAAGTGACTCGCGGATACTGAATACGCGCGCTGCTACGCTCCACGGGCATTATCTGAGGCAAGCTTGATACCTGTGGCAAATTATGATAACGGACTTTCGGAACGCGGCTGTGGAACGGCAGGCTTTTACATTTGTTGGTGTTAGACAGCGCATATTTATGCAAATCCCGTATTTGGAACGGGTTGTGCTGTGAATGCTGAGAAAGTGACAGATATCTTTGAATTACTTAAAGATTTTGTTCGGTTAGTGAGAATATATGTTACTGAAAATTTCCTTTTTTGCAGAGGGATAAATGAATGCTACTAGAAATTTTTCATTTTCAGTGTGTCCTATATAAAAAGAATTGCAAGCAAACTCGAAGTGTATGAGTAGATTGAGTTGTGCAATTTGAATAATAATGTAATAATAATTTTAAATTTCACATATCCATTAATGGGTAAAATTACCATAAAATTATTTATGAATGTGTAAAATTCCCAGTCTATATGTTCCGAATTTATTGTCAGTAAATGATACGTAGTTTATGAACAATTTTACAAATTCTAGATCCGTATTTTATCGTGTCGAAAGTAAGTGTCCACTTTGTATCCGTATCAGAAATTCGCTCTTAAAGCAAGTTCCGGAAATTTGCGGATATTGCACGAAGACTTGTAAGTCCACTTATGAGAAAGCTACGGGAGCTCGTGCATTTATAACAAGTTCGGTTCTTTACAGTCTTTAAAACTCGATAGAACAAAATTTTTTTACTAAGTTTTACGTAATACCTTCTACAATGTCGCCTGCGACTTGAATTAAAACCTTGTCACCAACTTGTCGCAGTTGGTACAGTTTTATTAAATTTTCTACTGTGCAAAGCGTGTAAAAAATTGTGAATTTAAAGAATTTCATTATTAATTCAACATAGAATACTTTCCATAATTTCATTATTGTTAATTAAGATCTTGTGATTGTTACTTAAAAAATTTACCCAACTTTGCATAGGACGGCTAGGAATTCAAAAATCCTTTCTTTCACTCTGACACCACACAATCACAATATTGTATCATCACACAGTATTTAAAACGAAAATATTGTATTTTATTTAAAAAGATAAAAATATGTAAATAAATAGAATTCCGTGTATACTTCTTATCACGTGTAAGCAAGCAAATATTTATTTACTGTCAGTGATACGAATTCATAACTGTACCTCTACTAACCGAACTATTTTGGCGACACTAACACAGATATAGACACAGTAACGCTCTCTGAGCAGCTGAACGCTTAGGTCAAAACTGTTGTTCGACCTCTGCCGCGTAAACCTCGACTATCATCAGGACTAATTGGAGCAATGGTGGGGGAACCTAATGAGTCAGTATTATCTGAACTTCTCAATTAGGCGAACGTCCTCGTACCGCGGCAAGCTCCAATAAACAACATACCGTATTCCATACAGACCAAGTTCCACTATACATATCAAGACGTCTTATAAATTATACAACAATTTAATTAATCCTCTGACGGTGGTGAATGGATCAATCAAAACTCAGAGCAACAACATCTTCAGTCAATTATGATTTCTACATCTAAATTGAGTACAACTTCTCTATCATTCATAATTGTCAATACGAAAAGAAATTAATGTCCATTACATGTGTGTATCTTTTACAGTTTCTAAATATGACTGAAAAATATAATTTTAACAGGTCAACAATTCAATATCGACAAGTCTAAAGTTAATAATTTCCCACCTGAAAATCAGTGTCACCAGTACACTGTCGTCTCAACATCCACAAAAAGTCATTTAATTCCTCATCAAAAGAACCCTTCACCCTATAAATCATTATTCCTACGAACACACTAAATCCCATGTAAAACGCAAAGCCCTTCTCCGGTTAAAAGTCGAGTGATTCACGTGCGACCGCAAGCGCCGATATATAATTCAATAAACAAACACCATCAAAAACACCGGAAGGGATGAAGGGCTTAGAGTACCACACTCCTGAAACATGACTAGAAAAACGTGTACTTAAAAAAGAGGAAAGGCACAGGAAGAATAAGCACGTAGTAAAAGAAAAATAGAAAAAACGGACGCTAAAGTCGTGGGAGAGAGAGAGAAAAAAAAAGACGAGGGTAGCTCGCCGTCAGAGAGGGGGTTGTGGGTTGGATATCGGTGTAGCGGAAAGAAATCGGATGCAAGAGAGTCCGAAGCTGGGGGATGATGCACCTGGCTCTCCCTCCGATGCTGGGGAGAGGGAGAGACGGTCACATAAGGTGTGGAGGGGTGCGGTGGATGAAACATCCCCGGGGGTGCGGCGCAGGCGTGATCCGGGGGTGGAAAAGCGGTGGCGAGCTGCTCGGAGCGCCCGGGACGCGTCGCGGCTGCTTTTCGCGAGAGTAACAGAGTAGCGGAGACAGAGAGAGAAAGAGAGAGAGAGATAGAGTGAGAATGTAGAGTCGAAAAAATGAGAGTGGAAGACAGGAAAGACCGATTCGAAATAGAAAAAGGACGTGAAGGGCTGGAAAACCAGAGGAGAAAGGAAAATAAGGTCTAGGGAGGTGAAAGAGGAAGAGAGAAAGCAGAAAAGTGCGTTAGGATATCATAGGGTCTGAGAAACTGGAAGGGAAAGGGACTAGGAAGAAGTCTAGGGAGATGACGGAGGAAGATCGGAGAGAATCAGGGAATGAGAGGGAGAGGAAGAGAGAAAGAGCATGAAATATATTTGAGAGAGAAGAAGGTGCGAGAAGCTGAGAAATTATAAAGGGAATAGACAGTCTAGGGAGAAATCAGTCTAGGGAGATGAAACACGAAGAGAAACAGAGAATAAGGGTGGAAGCGAGCAAATACCCATCAGAAAGACGGAAACAGTACCAAGATAGTGGCTAAGAGACCGAAAAAGAAGAGAGACAGGTCCGAAGGAGGAAAAGAGTGACAGGGTAGCGTAGGGGCCGAGAGCCCAGGCTGGAAAGAGACAGAGGCCAGTCTAGGGAGATGAACGAGAAAGATCGAAGTTGAAAAGAGAAATGGCGAGAGAAACAGTGAAACGGAAAGAGGGTGGTAAGAGAAGGAAATACTCGCGCGAAAGAGTAAAAGAGCGCCAGGACAGCGTAGGGGCTAAGAAAGAGGGTAGACAGAGAGAGAAAGAGCTTAACCCAGTGTAGGGAGATGAACGAGGAAGATCGAAGCGAAAGAGAGCAAGGGAGAGTGGCGACGGGAGAAAGAGAGGGAGTAGGTGGTAGAGGATCGAAAGGGGGGTGGGGAGGGTAGCCGGATAGAGCGTGCGCAGGCCGGGATGTAGGGCCTCCAGCCTGGAAAAGCCGGGAGTGTTCGTTCCTAACCCCTGTTCGGCCACGTCCTGGTGCTCGCTAAGGGAGCGAGCGCTCGCGGCCCGCGAGGTTTCCCGGTGTTTTCCGTGAAGGGAAATCGCCGACGACCCTCTTCGCGAGTCGAGGCGCTGCTCTTGCTCCACGCCCGATATTATTCGTGCCGCGACACAGCGCGAGAGAGTGAGAGAGAGAGAAGGAGACGAGAGGACAGACGTTCGTTGGAGCGAAGTGGGGGTAGCGAGAGAGGGGTTGTTAGAAGGAGAGGGGACACGAGAGAGAGGGAGACAGAGAGGACAGAGGGCTGGTGGGGCTAGCAGAGAGGGTGGCGAAGGTGCTCCAGCACTCCGCAGCATCCGAGCCACGGGGAAGACGAGCGTCCAGGGGTGGTGACCTGCAGAGGTAGCGAGAGCTACTAGTCCGCCGCGAGGGAACACGGACACGAGATCCTCCTGGATGGGATCCTGTAGACTTGGACTTTGGTGACAGTTGCGGACCTCCGACCGGAAGTGAAGCTGACCCCTCTTCGAAGAGCAGGATCTAATCAACTAGGCGAGGTATACCTGTCGATGCCCCTGCGTGGAACGATCGATTCCGAACGGACTACTTCCGGGGATCGTCGGCTGGCTGATCGTCTTGGTTAATTAGCAGGAGAGCGTGCGCGCCACAGAAAGAGTGAGAGAGAGAGAGAGAGAGCCGGCCGACTGGCTGCGTGGCTGTCTTTATATATCTGGAGCAGCCGATCCTCTGATCCCGTGACCTTGTGACACGACCACCGTGTTCATCGTGTCCGTGTGCCGATGTACGTGATTGTGTGAGGGGAATAGAGAAACAGCGAGAGAGAGAAAGAGAGGAGGAGAGACAGCTCTTGTACTAGCCGGGGAAGAGGAGGGATGCGGAAGATCAGGCTGAAGCGTTGAACAGGCTACACACCCTCCGCGGAAGCCGTCCGGGTGGCGCGTGTTCCTCTCGTCGCTACTCCCGGCCTCGATCCAACGAACCCGGTGAGAACCGACTGTGTTGGTCTCTGCAGGATCGAGGATTAACTCGGTGACACCTGGACGAGTCGTCACTTACCTGTTCTGATCCCTAAAGGATCGACGAGACTCATTCTACTTCTTTCCAGGGGTGCGACGTTTCTCTGGACTGAAACTATTCTTGCTAACCTGAGGATGTGCGTTGAGTATCGTTGACGAGGTGATTTTCAATGTGATTGAAAGAAATTTGGAATTTGGAAGGATTCTTTTGGCAAACATTTTGACGAAGTGGATCCCGAAGTCGGTGACTGTGCGTTCGGATAGAGGGTTGTTCGAAGTGCGAAGTAGCTATTTGTATAGAGATTCGACGTGGTGCTAGTCAGATCCGAAACTGCGGAAACAGGGGAGGGGGTGAAACGTGGGAAAGAGTGGCCAAATAAGAGGGTACGAAGAGAACCATAAGCTCCAAGAGACCGCTGGAACGGGAACACTAATACACCCGAGGAGGATCGAAGACGCGCCGGAATCATGAGCGAGGGCACGCCGAAGTCACAGGGAAAAGTGCCCGATGGCTCGCCTGCTCGTCTGGAAGCCGGTATGATTGATACAGTATTTTCTATGTAAACCTAAATAGAACGTAGATTCACCTAGTTTTCCGCTTGTGAGTGGGACACGCGGAAACTGGGCGCGAGAGAGGGTTTCAGTAGAATGGGTCGGGATGCAGTCAGACGGGGAGGTTAAATGTTAAAAATTAGGTTTGTGGGTTTGTGAGAGCCGTACTGCGGATATTTGTGCATCTCGAGCGACCACTATTGTGGCAAATATTCCAACAATTTGGATTCGGTCTGTTTCCTAAAAAAAGTGGAACATCCATTCATTTTTAAACTAGAACATCGAGAAGAGAGATTTCAGATTTTTACAATTCTTCTTTATGTACTTATTTATTCAAGTACGTGTTACCATAAAAATTGTATGAAGTCTGAGTAGATTGAATCCTGCTATTATTATTGTTTAATTATTGAAAACGAGAAGAATTTTTCGTTTTCGTGAAGATCCACTGTTTAGCATTTATTTAAGTTTTCGGGGTAATTTTGAGTGTGAAATTTAGGTTATGAATGGAGAAATTAGGTAAGAAATCGAAACTGGGTAAGTGGGGCTTGCAGTGTAGTTCAAAGTTCTGCATTTTAATTCATTGTAATTGGTGAATTACAATTAATGCAGTTAATGGAGAATGGGGGGTCTTCTAAATTAGGAAATTTGAGTATTGATGATTTATACAACAATCCATAAATACTTGCATTAAAGTATAGACTCTAATACTAAATCTTCAGGGATAAAAAGAAATTAGGTTTCCATCGCGAGTTGCAAACAGGAAGGAATAAAATAGGAGCTAGGTAAATACAGTTCGTATAATGGGCTAATACATTTTAAAAGTCTCCCGATGAAAAAGTTCTACAATATTTTAAAGGACAGTCTCCCGTGTAAGACAGTCTAAAGATAGAGAACTCAAGCGCAGAACCACGAGTATTCTCATTAAACTTCAGAAACTACGTATTCTTGTACACGAGGAAGCTAGTGTTATCTTCTAAGAGTCCTGTATTTTTCAATGATCATAAAACACAAGTTCCACATTGTTTTTTTAAAGAGTTCCATACATTATTCCTGAAAAGCTTTCAGTTAAGAGAATCATAAGCATCCTAGTAAAAATAAATAAACTATATACGCTAATAGTTCAAAGTCCCGTCTATTCATTTTTATTATAACTGCATAAAAAATTAACAATCATTAACATATACACACAGTAAAATCCTAGTTTCTGAACACCATCCCCTAATCTGAAAATCCCGAAAACGAAGGACATCGAAGAATCGCAAATGTACTCATTAAAATATACAAAAATTCCTCGTCTCTCGACACCATCCCCTAAGCTAAAATCCCTGAAGATAAAGAACACCATCCAACGATCTGCAAATATACTCATTAAGAATATATAAAATTCTGGGTCGTCAGTTGGGGTGAGGGGAATTCTATTCTAGCTGGTTTCAATGCTGCAGCGATTTTAATTAGAAAAACGCGAACCGATGGTTTCGCAACCACGAAATTTCCGCGAGCGGGTCAGGTCTCGCGGATCCGACAGCGGCCGCGTTCACCCTTTGATCAGCAGAACGTGAAACATTGGTTCGAATGGCGAACAACGACAATCAAAGGGCAAAGTTGGTCAGGCTCGGACTCGGTTCCGACTGGGAAGTCCCGGTTTTCGACGCCGCCGGTGGAAATTGGGTCCCGGCGGCTTCCAACCTCCAACCCCCAGCCCTCAGCCCCCGTTGTGCCGACCACCCTCTCTCGAATACATTAAACTCCCGCCCCGGCGTGGCCAGGCAATTTTCCATGCTTTCTTGCAGCCGGCTAGGGACCGGCTGGTTCTCTCTCTCTCTCTCTTGATCTCTTTCTGTTTTGCCCTGAAATCTGCGGAGATGGAGTGGGCAAAGATGAAAAGAGGAAAAGTCGTCTTCTGGGTTACTGGGGGAGTTCGCCGAGCTCTAGTCTACGTCGAAGTTCATTTGAACGAGGCTTAAAAGTCCTCGTTTAAATAACAATCTCGAAAGAAATTGTGGAGTCGTTTTACTAGGGGTGAGTTGTTCGGTAATGATTAAAATTAATCTTACTGTTGAAAAATTTCAGTGGGGATGATTTATACATTCTCGAGTACAATCTCCATTACCACTAAAATGTTACTTAAGGCTTTACATGTCGTTGATGTAATCAAATCTAATTTTGTTTGTTAAAGACATAAATAATGCTAATATAGCCAATGTTCATCTCATCGTTAACAAAAGTGGACCGGGTTGGTATGCTACGAATTAAACCAGCTTGAATTTAATGCATTTGTTTATGCTAATTATGAAATGCTCTGTGTATTTAATGTTTTCTCAAAACAGAATTTCTGAAATGGATATTGCAGCAGGGAATTAGCGGCGACGTTTTACCACTATATTCAATTTTGCTAAATTATGACATACTTTCCACTCTACTAAATGTTGACTGTAACGAGACTGCGAAACTTTGTGCATTTTATATCATGGAAATTGTGATTGACATTGTAATTTACATTCTTAACTAGCAGTACGTAACTGGAAAGCCATTTATCGAGTTTATATTGACAATATACGTGGCCGTAATTATAATTTATGTTAACCAGTTGGTGTTACTGTATTTTATTGGGCAATTTATACCTTCGGGGCTGTGTAGAAGGATCTTGTTGATATCTGTCGTTAGTTCATCGAGCTTTTACGGTGTCGATAACGTTTTATCTCTTCTTCTAGAAAAGTCATTCTACTGTCATGAATTTTATTGATCGATCTGTGGAAGAATTCGGAAAAGTGTTGGAGACTGTTCATGTCCCATATTTCTCACTCAAAGCAGAATACAATTTTTAAAAAATCATACATCAGATTTTAGGGGTTCATTGCAAAGAGAATACTTTAATTTTGAAGTTTAAAGTAGATTCAGACATGAACAAAAATTTCTTCACCATATCATGTAAAAACTTCTGAGAAAAACATGAAAGGTGGATTCTGAAAGTAGAGGCTTTAAGCTTCACAATAAGTCCACATTTATTGCTTTCCGATTAAAAAAAAACAGCTTAAGTATTGTCAATTTTCGAAACCTAACAGTTTAATGTTAACATTCTTTCTGGACTATAAACAACAATTTCTTATTAAATGTTTGTCATGTACAGTTTTTAAATTGCTCAGATATGAATATATAGATTGAAACTGTGAAGTATAAAATTATTAAACATTGTGAAAAATTTCCAATGTCGACACGAGGGTTAACAGTTTGCGTTCCACGTTGAACAACGAAAGAAGATCGATGTCGACACCGATGTCACTAGCAAAATATCGCAGGTGTCATCGGTCTCGCGATAAGGGTGTCGAAAATCGACGGACGTTGTTCGAGATCTCGGGACTCGATTTACGATTCCGTCAGCTCGTCGAACCGTTTCGGAAGTTGGAAGATTGTTCGGCGTTAGAATAGGGAGAAGAGGGGACCGTGTAAAATGCCCTTTGACGTATTTGAATGCTGGGCGGCCAGGTTAATGCGTCTTTTGTGATGCACCGGCTGAAGCAATTCCATCAAAGTTCCCGGTGATTTCGAGAAGCGTTGAAGTGCTTTTGTGGCGCAGGACATGCCTGTCTTATTTGGGGCCTGCGACGGAAACTAGTGAGACGAGAGGCTCCCGTGTGGCACCTGCTCTTGACAAGCGTTAATCGAACATTTTGACGAGGTGAACGCTGGCAAAATCAACATCTTTAAATTATCAGAAAAATTATTATCTCTCTGCTCAATGAAATTTTTAAAATAACTTAGATAGTATGATGCAGAATTAATTATAAAAAAAACAAGTTAAGCCTGCAGAATTGTGTATCGTTAGAAAGCTTAATGTTTTCGTAATTTTTTGGCCTAAAGTACATGTCGATATCTGCTTTCTATCAAAAGCTACAACCCTTGAACTGGCACCCTTCCGAGGCAACTCATAACGAAGTTTCTCCACTGATGTGGAAAATCCGGATAAAAGTGTGAGTGATTAATTATAAAAAAATTAATGAAGTATATGATAAAGTATATTGTTAAAAAGTTTGATCTGTCCTCGATTTTTTAACACAAGTAACATGTTAATATCTGTCTTTCATCAAAAGCTACAACTCTGGAAGAGACAGCCTTTAGAGACCCCTAATAAACAAGATTTTACACTGATGTGGAAAATTCGGATAAAAGTGTGAGTGATTAATTATTAAAAAGTTAATGAAGTATATGATAAAGTATATTGTTAAAAAGTTTGATCTGTTCTCGATTTTTTAACGCAAGTAACATGTCAATATCTGTCTTTCATCAAAAGCTACAACTTTTGAAGAGACACCCTTTAGAGACCCCTAATAAATAAAATTTTACACTGATGTGGAAAATTCGAATAAAATTGTATGTAATTAATTATGAACAATATGTGAAACATATAAAACTAACTGCCACAAAATTTTATCTTTCCCCAATTTTTTAATACAGACAACGTCGCAATGTCTGCCGTCAAAATTCCAGAACCCACGTAGACTCCTCGCAGACGCGAAAAATCTGCGAAGACTCGTAGGCGTGGTTAATTCCGCAGGCACTTTGCACGCGATTCCCGGCATTGTCCGTTCTTGATGTCCAAGCAGGGTCGTAACGCGCAAAGGATTTCCATGAAATCTGTTAAAGCGGCGCCGCGCCGTAAAGGTTCCAGGAGATTTCGGGATTACCGTGCGGATCTGGGGCAGCAATTTCATTTTCGGGGACGGCGAAGGGTCCCGGCGACTATCTGAACGCTTACATGCACGATACGTGAGCTCTCGCGGCGGTATCTTATCGGGGCCACGTGGAGGGTCGCAGAATTTCCGAATTTTCCTCGGCGAATAAGTTTTCTGATTCGCGTCACGGGTCTCCTAGGCGAACGAGAGCGTGGCCACGAGAAACCGAGTTCCCAGGAATTGGCTTTTCGTCGCGGCTCTGCTCGTGAATCTGGGACAGCGAATTCGGCCCCGAGAAACTCTGGCGACCAGGCCTCCTATTCCAACTAGCGTCCTCTTCGTTCTAGAGACGCTAAAGACGCGGAAGGCATTGGCTCCATATCTCCTTACGATAAGCTCATTTTTCGTGGAAAAATTATTTTTTGAAATTCGGTTTCGAAGCCAAAAATTCTGAAAAAATTCATGGATATGCATTCTAATAGTTGAAGCATGCCTGATTTTTTCAGAATTTTCAATTAAATAGGAGAGGAGCATCTACGAGAATACCTGACTTTCTCTGTCACTCTCTTACTAACCCCCTTTTCGACAAAAGGGGTTGAAAATTGGCTCAACGTATTTTACGAATTTATGATTTCGGCGCCAGGTTCGATCAATTTTACACAAGGCAGCAAATGTGCAATTATTTATAAATGCATCTTGACGTTTCGATCCCTATGTGGATCATTTTCATAAAGAACATGTATTGCGTTTAAAAATAATGTAAAAGAATTATAATATGGCAAATAAATACGTATTTTCTTTGGATAAGCTATTGAACACAAGTGAAACATTTCCATCGACGTTGGGATTTCAAAACTTCCGATCATTCTCCAAAGTATCAACTTATCAGTCCCGTCTTTGATCTTGCAAATGGCGCAAAGGGATGTTGGGGGATGAAACAACCCCCGAGACACAGAGAAAGCTTGCTCGCGTATTTCGCATTCCCGTCGCCAGAAAAATATTTCGGGTCAGTTGTTCACCGCGCTTCGCTTCATCTGAGCTCGCATTAACATACTACGTGCGCGGAAACCGGGATGGATCGGCATCTCGCGCGCGCCACGGAAAATATCCGTTTGTTTGCACGGGCACACCCGTAAATACTGGCACTCCCCGTTAGAAACGTGAATGGCAACGTAATGGCCGCGGCACGGTTAAAATGCCAGCAACGTGTGCTCATATTGCGTTGCGCATTCGTGTTGTATATATATGTTATATATTTGTTGTTGTGTATATATATATATATCTTCTATAATTCGTCCGAGGCCACCCGTTATGTTTTTACGTTTTAATTTTCTCTCCCCTACCGGCATGTTTCCGACTAACCTTTAATCCGCGCGTTGCTTGTGCAATTACAGGACCGAACGTTCGTAAACATTTGTCTCTACTGTCACACACGAGAATTTATTTCCACCGGTTGGATATTTCTGGTAGGAAGGGTTTAAGCTGGGAGGACTTTTTTAAGTGATAATCTAGAGCTTGCTTCACGTAACCATTCTAGTGAAGTTAAATACACTAGTAATTTGTGGTAAGAAACCTTTTTTTTCATTAATTTATAAGGTAATATTATTTTAGTAAGGTTTACAAATTTATCGAGTGAAATAACATACACCGATTATGAAGTGAATTTGACAAAGAAAAAAGAAAAGAAAAATTGTCTTGGAATTTTTTTATACGCTGGGTCGTTAAGATAAAATATTATTTCTTTAAAAATGATCTGGTGAATTAACCCCATTAAATTCACTAATTTATCAAATCAATTAATATATAAATATTGAAAAGATATTGTCATAAATATAGAGCACTACTATTTTAATGAAATTGTTGTTAGTAGTGAATGTACTTTGTTACAGTATTTACATTGTATGTGAAATGTATGTGGACAGTCAAGAATGAAAATAGCAGTGTTATGTATGAGGATGATATAATTCAAGGCATTGAAAGTTGAAAGGCTGAACGAATTCTTACGTGAAGTTAGTGACATTCTATGTACATTATTAAAAAATGTCGTTGGGAATGATTTTGTGAGTAATATATTCATAGAAAAGCATAAACACATGCAGCATGGTTGAGTAACCGAAGTTTTAATGTGAGGCGTTGAGACAGGTGGTAAGTGACAGCGGACTGCCTATGGTCAGACACGTCGTTCCAAAACATCTAGAACACTACTATACTTTCTTTCACTCTTCTTTATTTAATAAATTTAATCAGACTCATCGATTCAATTGACTAACAATTAAGATCCACTTTCAGAAATACTTATGAAATAATTATTTACTCCACTATTCTATTATCATTTCGTTGATTCAATTAACAGACAGTTGTCACCCAATTTAATTCTAATTTGCTCCAATTTGCTTCTCTATTTCGTTGTCTTCGCTGAATCTCAACAATGATCGAACTTAGTTCGCCAAATATTAATGCAACAATTGCTTTTCCAATTTAATCATCACGATTGAATATCCATCGTGATGCAATTTAATTAGAGAAATATTAGATAAATATTTAATCAGCTTTTCAACTGACAAGACACGAATGTAATCACCAAAATAAAAATGCAAAGTATTTCAAATGATAAAACACGAATGTAATCACCAGAATAAAAATGCGAAGTATTTCAACTGACAAGACACGAACGTAATCACCAGAATAAAAATGCGTTCGCACACATTCAAGGCTAAGCTCGAACCGATTAGGATTTAAACGGCACTCGGAAGAATGGAGGAAATAAATTGGAATAAATTCCGGCCGTCATAAATTCTTGATTCCACGGACATCTACAGATCCGGATACAATAGAGCGGAGGGAAGATCGCGGAGACAGTCGATTCGGAATCGTATCCGCGGCTTCTCGCAAAAGCTCCTTAGCTCAGCCTTCTGTCGAGCGTTTCGTGTTCTTAAATTTGCATCACCGTGGGCAAAGCCCGCGAGCTTTCAGCTCTTCGAAGGCTTCAACGGCAGCGTGTACTCCGCAGAAATCGCTATAACCTGCGTAGGAACGAGGTCAAGTGGGGAATACCATTTCCCCTGTCCCGTAATTCACGTTTAACTCAACGAGCCACCATCAAATTTTACGGAAACACAGAACGTAAACATATTTCGTGCACGAAATAAGAATTCTTCTCAAATGGGTATTCTAGCCTCAAACATAGAAAACTTCGAAAATTTTTTACCGAGAAACCATAACGTTTTCTGCATCGCAAGTTGCATAATCTTTAATCCACTTTCTATGTACAAGCAGAAATCACTTTAACTTCATTCATATTCCCTGGATTAAAACCAGGAAAATTTACTTTACATGAAAATGAGATTATCAATAAGCAATAGTTGAGGGAATATTACCACAAATTCAATTACAGCGAGAATGTTTTATAAACTCTTTTGTAAGAATATTTCGAGGATGATAAAGATTAAAAACAGATAAAAGGAAAATGTATTTTTTACACAAAGGAAACTAGTTTACATGAAAATGGAATTTTTTATCAGCAACAGTGAATACCACTACCACTTCACTGATAGCGAGAATTTGTCCAAACCACTGGTTGAATAAATTTTAGAGACTTTACTATAATCATAAAAATTAATAGTGGATGTTTAATGAATAATAATTTAACGAATATCATTATAAGTTCATTAATAATAATATAATCTTGAGAGTATCTTCACCCAGAGCTTTGTACAAGATCTAGAAATGAATAATAATTTAACTATAAATAGTAATAAATAATAATAATTTAACGTATATCATTATAAGTTCATTAATAATAATATAATCTTCAGAATATCTTCACCTAGTGCTTTGTACAAGTTCTAAAAATGAAGACAAAGAACTAAAAAAAGACTTCTCTGAAGAATGTTGAATATTTAAAATGAAGTCTCCAAAAGGACAGAACGGGACGTTAAAAGGAGGAGAGAGGCTACGTTTGATCGTTCAGATCGACGAACAAACGAAAGTTTATTGATGTTTCGTGGCATTTCCAGAGGAATGAGCTTCGAGGTCGAGGAACACGATGTCCGATGGTGGATCGCGGGCTGTCTCGGGCCTCGATAAAATTTAAATAATCGGCAATTAGGAGCGAGCGGAGCGTGAATTTCCACGGTGGCATGGCTGAGCGCGCCTAATATCGACGCTGCTTGGAAAATCCGGGCTTTGAAATCGAAGCCGTTCCGTCTTTTCGACGGAAACTCGCCTCTTTCTCGTTCGACGAAAGCATAATGACGCGCGAAATTAATTCAGTTGCCCGCGTTCCGTCGGTTCGGGACGGATCGTTAACGTGAACCACCTCTGCTTTCCATTGCTTTGTCCTTTGAAACTGTGTTTTTCCGCTTTGGGATCGGCAATTCGATACTTGAACGCTGCTGACAGGATAACATTTTTATTCGAATTGGTATAGACGGGTCAAATTGGTATAGACGGGTCAAATTGATTGATAAATATCTGGTGACTAAAAGATAAATAGACTTTCGATGTTGATGCAAATTTTATAAATTGTTCTTTAGCGATTTTGTCATTTTTCACAGAAGATAGAAATCTCATTAGATTTCTCTATGTAATTTTGTATTTTTAATTTTGAAAAATCAAAAATATAAATTTGCTATTTATGATAAAGATACTTTAAAATAAAAGCAGTTGATTATTGAAAAAAAGGTCAAATTTTTATTTAGCCATTAACAGAAGTTATTGGACCAGTTTATCCAACTCATACACGTAAATAAATATACATATGTGTACTAGAAAGAGGGAAAACATTAATCGGAAAGCATCGGTGTGGTATTCTTATCTTTGAAAAATCAAAAATATAAATTTGCCATTTATGATAAAGATACTTTAAAATAAAAGCTGTTGATTATTGAAAAAAAGGTCACATTTTTATTTAGCCATTAACAGAAGTTAGTGGGCCAGTTTATCCAACTCATACACGTAAATAAATATACGTATGCGTACTAGAAAGAGGGAAAACATTAATTGGAAAGTTCGGTGGTTCGGTCAGTTGTGGCCTCGCTTGCTACCAGGCCACTAGAACATCCAGGGTTCAATTCCCGATGCTGGCTGAAAATTTAGTAATTTTCAGTTTCCAACAAAATCCACGTTTCACGGAAAGAGTGCTTGAAAAAATACTGAAAATCTACGTATGGAAAAAAATCTAATTGCTTCCATGGCGTTCGTCTCGTTGCAATAAAAGGTGAGCCGGATTCAAATTCAAGAGGGAAAAAAACCCGAATGTGGGAATATTCCATCAGACTCGCATCAAAAGTAGAAAAGACACTGTGCAGCATAAAAACCTGCAATAAAAACGGCTACTATAAAAAAACCCATCACAGTAGATTCAAAGTTTATACAATGATGATCAAAGGTATAGGGGAGAGATTAAAAGTAAATAAAAATTGATTAAGAGGAAGAATGCAGAAAAGAGTGGTGATAGGTGGTAAATTGGATTGAAAAAAAATAACGTTCGTGAAAAATGAAGTAGCTAAACATAGAGGGAAAAAAAGTTGACGAGATATAAAAAGAAAAAGGAGAGTGAGTGGGAAGAAAAACCATAAATCTGCAATCTATCAACGAAGAAAAATACCTGGGAAAACTGTGCTCGATTCGAAGATAAAAGCTGCAGGAAACAAAATTCAAATAGAAAAAGTGTCTGTAGAACTTGGATTGAAACAAATTCTATTAAAGAATATTGATTTGAAACCTAAAAAGAGGAAATAAATTCAAGAAAATTGTCTGAAAAACGAAAAACAAAAATGAACAAACGCCCTGAGGTTTAAAAAAGGAAAGACTCCCTAGAAAAAGCAGTATATCCGGGTTGTCAAAATTCCTGCAGAGAATCCCGTGGTTGGGCGAGGAAAATACAAGGAAAATAGGATAAAGAAAAGAAGAGAGAGAGAGAGAGAAAACAATGAGGAGCAAAGAAGATATAGAGCCCGATGTCTCGATCACTGTCTCGTATTGTTAGTTCCGAAGGAGAAGAGCGAGCTCCCCGAAAATGCGACTCCGCCGGAAGGTGGAATATATCTCGGAGTATTTCGATAGGGTATTGGATATATTCAGACCGGAATACTCGAGGAAGAGGCTGCGCCGGAATATCTCGAAGAATGGCGTTACCTGGGAAATGATGAAAAAAGAAGTAGCCCTCGAGAGGAAATTCCCTCGGTTCTGGTTTATTCGAAAGTACCCGAGCAACCCGGATCACGTGTGGAAAAGCAAGCGGAATGTTATTCGAAAGCGAAATATCAAGTGGATGTGAATCGGTCGGATACATTCCGCGTCGCGAAAAAGTACAAAGGGTGGATCAGAGGGGAGAGGAAAGAAAGGTGGTGCAGAGGGAGAGAGAGAGGAGAAAAGTCAAACGTGGTCTCGCGAATATTCACACACTCTGTATGCAGATTTCGGACGGATTCGAATGGGCTCCGTGCGACGCCGAAGTGCAGCGAGATCAACATATTTCGTTGGCCTACAATCGGGAACTGGAGCACCGAATACTCGAATATATATCGGGGTGTCCGCGCGAACGAGCGCGCGCGCATACACACACCGAGATTTACGAGTGAAGACGAAAACGAGCAGATTCGCGAATTTTATACGCGATCTACGCGGCCACCGGCAAATTTGCCGAAATTGTACCACCGAAAAACAACCGGAACAGTTTATTCCCGCGAATTTATGCGAGAAGCACGATACTCGGTTCATACATTTAATATTCTCCCTCGTTAAATCACCGCATGCCGAAACACTTTACAGCTCCTCCGATGTGAAGCTTGAATTATTACCAGGACGGCTCCCTCTAATTGACGAAATTAAACGGATCCGTTTCATTGAATTAACTTCTTGCGATACCGCGGTAAACTTGTTGCGAAAATTCCCTGATTCGACGACCGAGAAATGTAATTGGGAACGGTGTTTTCTTGTTACCGATAGATTGCAACTGGGACGAACTTTGAATTTATAGGTTACTCGACCCTTGAATTATGGTTTAGTTGTAGCAAGTTACGGTGTAGCTAGTGGGACTTCTTTGTTCATCCTGCGAGAAAAAGAACAATGTCTGAAACTGACATTTAAGTCTCCACTAAATATAGATATATACTGGCTTAATTAAATAATAAAATAATAAAATCTGGACCATGATAAATAAAATTCAGGACCACCGAAAAAATGACTAATTAAATGTGAAAATGTAAAAATATAGTATTACAACTATGTCGTTGTTGCAATTTATTTTATACAAGAATTTCTCTAACATATACTGTTCAAGATATTAAAGTGAAATTAAAATAACGAGGAATATTTCACGAAGAAAAGTAGTAATTTGTAAGGAGCACACGACTAGGTCAACATTTTTTAAAAAACGTTTCCCGGCTAGTTCGCAGCATCGCTCGACGCAGCGCAACGGTGCGAAAATGCCTCTCCCTTTGTTCGAGGAGCCGACGTGGATTTTATTTTATACACTTCGGCGTTCCCCAGTCATTTTTAAAGTCCGCTTCGAGGCGTCTCTATCTCGTCGCGACCCATTAATTAAGTCCCCTCCATTCCGTCTTTCTCAACGGATCATAAATTACGCGAATAACGGAGGAGAAGTTCCCCGTGTTTTATGAAGATAAACGAAGAAGAAGCGAGAAGAGGAGGGTGGTTTTCGTTCGACGAGAACCACTTAATCCACGCCATGGACCCGCTCCTTCGTTTTGTCACGCCACCGTGCAATATAACTTCATCCTCTTTCGTGCACGGACGCCATTTTATTTTACGCGTGCCTGAATGTTTGACGGGGTCCTCTATGGTGTTCAACGAGTGGAAACGATCGACAAGCTTTTGTGATACTCTATTTGCCTGTTTCGCGGCGACGGCAAAAGGAGAAATCGTTTTTTTATCGCCTGCTGACAGCAGACGATTTCGATTTTTTTCGAATGACTCTTCGACGTTGCTTGTATCAACAAGAAATTCTATCCGGCGCCAAACATCGAAACACCTGCACCGTGCCAATATTTAGCGCTCGTTGGAAATCACTTTCTCGGAAGGTACATTTCAATCGATCCCTAATTTCACTTTTTCGAAATAACAATTTTCTAAATCACTTGTAAGAGTTGCGTGAAAACATATTTCGTCTTAACAATATCAGCAATGCATAAAATCTGCATCTATTTATTAGAGTGACTTTACTGCGTGCTTATAAAGTTATATTTTTCGTGAGATTAAATTTTCACGAACATTCCACCAATTTTTTGATTGACATTTATTTTAGACTAGCTGACCCGACAGACGTTATCCTGTTCAAATATCAATAAATTATGATTTTTGCTGTTTGCCCGAATTTTCCGACTTTCCTTTGTAATTGTCTCAAATTTTTATCCTGAAAATTTTTCCAGTACCGTAAAGAACAAAACAAAAAAAGAATTATTATAGAAGAAAGCACTTTCATTTCTCCCAAATTTTCTATTTTCCCGAGCAACTTTTCCAATTTTTCTTTCCCTAAAAACCTTATTCGGACTACAACGAATATCAAAAAAAATTAGCCAAACCAGTATTTTATTTGTTCCTTACTTTTTCAAAGTTTGCTCAGAGAACTAGAAAATTGCACATTAACAGTCTAGTAACGTAATCATCGTAGCGAATGATTACGTTATTTCAATTTGCGCACAGAATGAACTGAATTCCATGCCGTGTATCGGTTTCGGGTTTCCCGCCGCTAGGAGCGCAGAGACGCAGATTCTCAGACGCCGCAGAATAATTATCAGCGAGTGTCTGCGCCTCGGTTAGGTCTTCTCTATCAACGTTACAGTCGCCGGGAAAGACGGTAATCATATTTCCGCGGATCGTAAATGCTTGCCGAGCAAATCCTCCGGGAGCCGTTCCTTCGACAATGCGGTAAGACGACGGTGAATACGTGTAAATGTTTCTGTCGCCATCCGACAGAGCCACTTACGGTCTCTCCGCGGTTCAAGGAATTAACGTTCTGTTGATTCAACTAAACCCTGCTACGCGAAAGCGGACAGTTCACCCGTCGTAACAACATTTCGCGGGCTTCGCGCGGGCTCGCGACAAGAACAAACAAAGGACTTGAGTAAATACACTCTTGTACCCTATCCCCACTCGACCGTATGGATAGAGGAAAACATTCTGCTGCGACACACACACACGGACTTACGTTACCGGCGAACCCTGCCCTTTGGCAAACTTTTCTATTCATTTATTAACGCTAAACCTGCCGACCATCAAAAGCGACTGATGTGTACGGTATTTTAAAAGTAACAAGATTAAATAAATATATACTTTGTGCAATTTTTACTATAACATATACTACTATATATTATAGTAAACGACCTAAAGACTAAATGACCTCAAAAACCATATAAATGAAATATTTAGGAAACATATAACTGATAACATTAAAAGAATTTATGCACAAAAGTACCATAACGAAGGAGCGGATTTTGAGTGGCAAAAGTTTCCAAGTGGAATAGATCGTCAAATTCAAACTTCAATTTCTAGAATCAGAATTGGGCACTCAGAAGTAACCCATTCATTTTTGTTAAGCAAAAAAGAAAACATGATCTGCGATATATGTAAAGTACCAGTTAATATAAATCACCTTATACTGGAATGCAAAAAATATGAAAATGAAAGGTAAAATCCTAAATTGCCTGGAACACATTATCGGGGTCTTGCCCAATATATTAAAGATACTAAGATGTACAAAATATTGTAAGAAAATGTACCGTGTTGCTAATGACCTTTGATTTTAAAGCAACATTAAAAAAATACATTAAAAAATATATATATCGATAAAGATATTCAATAAATTTCAATGAAAACACCTTTACAATTTCAATAATTGTCAAATCAAAAATCTAAAATGGGTCATTTAACCCCTCGTAGTAGGTTTACTGTTAATTTAACGTCTTTAACAATGCTGTTCCTGAACCGTGTTTCATATTATGAGAACAATGCGATTTTTTTTAAAGAGACACATATGAGGTTGCTATGAACATACGGGTTATGGCAATTAGTATGTCCAATGGACTGCGGATTGTCATGCAAACAAATTTTTATTTAAAAGCTAAACTTTGGGAGAATGTGTGTACACTTCTGTAACTAATTGCAACAATAACGTTTGCAATGAAAGTGTAAAATATTTTCAAGAATCTCTTCAATTTAAAGCTCTTCGTTCTAAAATATAACATTTGCACAACGTTTAAATCATATGTTTAAATTTTCGTTCCTCTACTTCAACACATAAAATCATTGAAAAGGAAAACATCAGAAGTTCCTATACTTTAATACATAAAATCAAGAAGATTTTAAAGAATCTTATAAATCTTATAAAATTTATAAAAATAAAAAAAAATAAAGAACATGTAAATAATTTTTAAATATCTTTTTACCTTGAGCGGCTAATTGGAACATCGACAATCTATGTTCCTCTGCTTCAACACATAAAATTAACCATCTACGACCATTAAAAGAAATGATCAATACAAGTTCGAAGTCACCTCCGACACATACCGTCAATTCTCTACGATTCACCGAGTTATCAGCAAGTATCTTCTCGGTTTGACGTCGTCTATCGCCTTGGAATCGCACACAAGTTCGGTAAACAGATCAATCTCGCGATCCGTCTTGGATAATGAGTTTCTCATTCAGTGAAAGGCGGACGATTCCGCGTCAAATGAAATCACGCATCGACGGTGAACTCGCGATTGACACTGTCTCACTCGGAGAGAGCCGGCGGCCATTAATTTTCAGTTGGATCGAATCGAGGCCATTCGTCGTCATTCGAACCCTTTAACAAAATTAGAAACACCGGGGAATCTTCTTGCCGCGACCTTGTTCATCAGCCGAAACGTTTCCTCGCCGAGGGTCCCCAACGCTGAATTAATTTGTTTGTCCGCAATCCGGCGAAATCCGCTGTGGCAATCCGGAAGTTCATTTAGACACCCCAAAATTGCTATTTTGCGGATTCGGTCGAGTGCTCGCCGCCTCCCAGTTGCTCGTGTAGCTTCTTGATCGTCATCTTGCTTTTGACTCAATTGGATCTTTGGTTTATCACTAGACATACCATCACCGATCAAAATGACCGGTTCCAGATTTTTTATTTTACGATTACAGATATAATCAAAATAATTTCATAACAAATGATTGTATAGATATCTTTTGAGTGGAGCACAAAGTCTAAATAAAATCAATCTTATTTTCATAGGGGAACATGTACCAGCTACTTTGAAGGCTGGGTAGGTTTAATGTTAATATAATTAATACACAAAATTGTTGAAAATAAGTAGCATAAAAGTGAAAAATAATTCGGAGTGCAAAGAGTTGCACAGCTTTCCACAATTTTTAAAGTCTTCAGCTAAGAAAAACCTGCATGAATGCAATTTTATTTAATACAAAAATTATTCTGTGATTTAACGTCAACATTTTTGAAGATCAAAAGGTGACGTCATTTGCACGATCATTTTTTCATCATATTGTTAAAACGAAGGCAGAGAATATTTGTTCGGAATCTCCCCACAGACTCCATTCTCTCGGAATGACGAAAGTGTCATCTTCTCGGACCTCCCAAAGAACGAGGGTCACGAGGGTTCCGGTATTCGGTGTTTATCTCAATATTTATTGGTCTTGGTCCTCGGAGGCAATAAAATGAGACCAGTTCTCTGTAGGTAGCTAGGGAAGGAAGAAGAAGAACCCAGCACTTTGTTGATCCAATCGAATTTGCTGCAGCTCGAGTGGCACAAGTGATCGATTCCCGTTAAAAGGATATCGCGGACCTTGCAGATTTCTGAAGCAAGGACGAGCTTCTCCCTCCGATGCCTTGATTCGATCCCTTTCACGTGTTACGCAACCCAGAATTCGTTGATTTATCCACCTTCTGTCCATTGTGTGTTTACTAACAATTCAATCTCAATTTGTTGTCATTCTATTTACATATGTGTATGTGATGATTCAAACTATATTTAATGACTTTTTAAGTTGTCTTATCGTGGGTGCTCATAGTGTATCACAAAGAGAAGAGAATGAGCTACAACTCTGCATAAAAATGGCGAGCATTGTTCATACTTTTCATTCATGAAATTGCAGACCAATGTAAAAATCCTGATAAAATCAATGTAACAGAAGAAGGCTTAATTAAATGTCTCACAATTATTAAAGTACAAAATGTAACAACAATTTTTTACAAGCATTCTAAATATAGACATTTTTATCATTTATATCTTTAAACAATTTTATGTAAAATAGTAATTCAAGCATTGAAAGTAAATTTCGAAATAAAAGAATTGGGAAGATGAACGTCGCGAAAAATTGTAATTTGTCCACATTTTGAGATTTTGAGGAAGCATGGTCAATGGTTGAGAATTCGTTGAAGTGTTTTTGCAGATCGTAGGGATTGGTAGAGCGATATTGATTTTTGGGGTATTGTTCTTGGCCATTTTGGGCAGGAGAGGTATTAAGGAAAATTCGGCGAGCTGGGTAAGGGAGAATGTAGTTTAGTTGGTCGTTTGAGCGGATCGACGTGGCGCAGCACTTTGTTGATTCAACCGAATCTTATCCCGGTCGAGAGGCCGGTCGATCCGCGGCAAAAACGTGTACCGGGCCTCGCGCGCGTTTAAACGAGATTAGGACAAGGGCAAGCGGAGGGTTAAGTAGTTTCCATTGTAAGCATGCTCCACGACGTGACGACGTTTCTTGCTATCTCTCCGTGTTACCACGTCAACACACACACACACGCGCGCACGCGCGTAATCTGGCGACCCCGCGACGTCGCTTTACGTTTAATTCGCAGTCTTCATCATACAAATTATTCCCGCAACCATACGCAAGCTTCACCTTTGTATCTTTCTTTGAAACAACTAGAGAGCGTCCTTGTTGTGATTTACACCTTAACACGTTCGCTACGTTCGTATATAACCCCTTTCCGTATTTTAACGAGTCACGCTCGCCATGAAAATTTTAAACAAATCTTAAGAAATATGAATGTTACGCCTTACTTTTTAAATGAAATAAAGTTTGATTCCTCTAGCGAATCGGTCTAGGACCGAACACCTCCTTTCTTTTAAAAACTGATTAAAACAATTTTAATAGCTAACGTGGTTCTCGAACCTGAAGATTCAAATCCGAATCCAGCGTTTAGTATTCACAAAAATAGCTAATTGTTGTTCTAAATGATCGAACCTTCGCGCCGCGAATAATAGCTTGTAATATCCTGAAGAAAAATTTCGATCGATAACCAATTACTTAATTAATTATTTTAAAGTTTGATTCGTTTGTAATTAATATATAAGCATTAAAATAAATGTAGGCATACCAAGAATATAAATTTTCTTTTCTTTTCTACGACATTTTTCGGGATGAAGACGTTTTAATCGCTGTAACTGTAAAGAAAATGGTACGGAAAGGGGTTAATAGCTTTCGCTGTTAAGTTAATACCATTTTACACTAAATGTATGCTGTTGCAACTAGACTTTTCTATTCCTACTGTAAATCATTTCAACCTATCAAAAATAAGACAAGAACATTCTTGAATCTATAAATGTGTTCACAGTTTTATATTTTTCCAAAATATGAAAAAGATTTATTTGAATTATTTTAAATTGCTAGATAAAATCAGTAAAAGTTGAATATTAAACGTCACCTGCAATCAATGAAGAAAAATTTTATTTCGCATATATAAAATACTGAATAATGCAATTAAACAAACAATAGAAATTACTAAAAGATTATAATCTATAATAGTTACGAAGGATCACTGAATTCAACAAAAATCGGTGTCTCCGGGGTCTGACCAATACCGTCTGGATCTCCTTGGAACCGGAAAGGATTCGAAAAGAACAAATCGAGGATCTACAGAGTCGTGATGCACAATCCACAGATCGAGTGTATCGAGTGTTGCACTCTCTTCCGCTTGTAAATCCTCTGGTTGCCAATAATCGGCACCTGGCCGCCGTTGTAATAAACTCGAGCGACGAATAATGCCGTCGCGACGACCGGCGTCGACGACAACGGTAGACCACGTCGTCGACGACGACGTCGCTGGTGGTTCGGTCCCGTTGCGATTTATCGTCTCTCTCCCGACGAGCAGCGAAATTGGGACACCGACCAAACGGGACACGCCCGGCATTGTTGCCATTGCTTTTAAGCTCCTCTCCGCGCGTTCATCCGCTTTTCATCCGCGCTCGTGTGTTTGTGGATCGACGGGGAATTTTCAGCTTTATAGCTTCCCTGCCCGGGAGTTTCGAAAAAAATTATATTTCTGCCCGGCCCCGGATTAATCTTTGCCTGTCGACCGAGGCAAACAGACGGTCTACCGTCGGCATCTTCTGTATCTTGAAAATAACAATGAATCTTCAAATTAATGATTTTACACTTCATATCATAATAATACATTTTTAAACAGCAGCTGATTGAATTTGTATAATTCTTGTTTGACGTATTAATGTCTGAGAATTAAAAATACACGTTTAAGGATATTGTAAAATGGTGGGCGAAGGTAAGAATCAATGTTTAAGTAAGGATTGATATGTGCAAATTGGAAATACACGTATAATAATACTGCTTTAGTTAAATCAAAGGAATTAGGCCAATTTAGAACACATTCAAATTATTAAAAAAGAAAATTAATTTTTCTGTTATATTTCTTGTGATCCACTGTGATCGAAGAAAACTATTATTTTCTATCTTAATAGAATGTATGCGGATCTTAAACAAAAGTCTACTAATTAGACTCATAATAGGAACTGCAATAGAATCTATTCCTTTTAGTCTCTGTACTCTTCTGTATAATTAAAACTTTAAAGCTTTTCCACGGCAATATCAATTATTATTGAGGTAATCGATTACATGAGGAAACTTGTGCAGAGTGTAACAAGTATACGAAGGATCGTAATTACAATGCTGTTCATTGTGTTAATTATTATATTCTACCTCCTTCGTAGAACATGCAGTATATAGAATCAGGAGAGGCATTAACTGGTTCTCGTCAGTATAATTACTTTAATAAAGCTGGTAGGAAATTTTTTCAGAAACGTATTTTTATAGCATGGTGAGAAAAGTATTTAAAAATTATATTTATAATGCTAAAAGAAATGTAAGAAAATGTCCAAAAAGCTTTGAAAAATATTTTATCAATAATTCCATGTTCAGGACATTTACAAAATGTCTAAAAAGCTTTGAAAAATATTTTACCAATAATTCCATGTTCAGGACATTTACAAAATGTCTAAAAAGCTTTGAAAAATGTTTTACCAATAATTCCATGTACAGGACATTTACAAAATGTCTAAAAAGCTTTGAAAAATATTTTACCAATAATTCCATGTACAAGACATTTACAAAATGTCTAAAAAGCTTTGAAAAATATTTTACCAATAATTCCATGTACAGGACATTTACAAAATGTCTAAAAAAAACTTTGAATAATATTTTACCAATAATTTTGCATAGCAAATTTAGAAAATGACAAATAAGCTTCGACCAACATTTTACAGCTAACTCTACACAGAATGTCACCCCCATTTAACCCTCAAAAATTAATAATCACAATTTCCCGAGGTCCCGATCAAGTTTCAGCGAACAACCGCTAATTTCCGCGTAAAAATTCCGCAATTATCTCGCTAGAAGAGGCAAGGAAAGAAAAGGGAGGCAGGGAGTCTCGGTGGAGCCGGAGTCCGTTGACCCATTTTCCGCGGATTTACCGTGACCGGGTCCAGGAAGCAGGATCCCCGACCCTTCCGACCGAGTGGCGCAATATTTTCGGTCGGAGGGGCCAAAAAAGGGTGGGCGGGTGCATCGAACCCGAACCGGATAATCGCAGCGTCGTTAATTCGCGTCGCGAAGTCGCCGGGAATACCGGGGGCTGGCTCGACTCTACTCCGCCGGGGCTTGGCAAATGTCCTCAAGAGTTCGATCTCTCGAATTCCACCCTTTTCGTCCGTCTCCAATCCCCTTCTTCCGTGTCTCGTGTTCCAATTGCACCCCCGTATCTCGAATCTCCTCCAATCGTTCGCGGTTGCTGTCCTTTGACCCGATTCTATCCCTAAAGGACAGCATGACCAACAAATTAGGGTCACTAGCAATTTTCAACGATTTTTGTGATTCTTTATTTTACACTTAGTGCAATAATAAAAATAATTTCATGTAAAATGATTGTGCAGATATTTGTTGTAGAACACGTATTACAATAGAAACAGCACAACTTGTAAATAAAATCAATTTTCTCATTTATATAAGGAAAAATGTTCGGTAGGTTTATTCTTAACACGTTGACTATCTTATCTGTATTTGCACGAAATTATTTTTCCATATTTAATCTTCCAGCATTAAGGGTTGCTTACGGACCACGAGATAATTTATCATTTCTATTGTTATTATAACATTTCATTTAACTATTATAAATACGTTAATTATTATTTAATTATTATTACAATATTGTTTATTGTTCATTTCACTATTATTTGTACATTAAATAAGTTATCCACAAGCAGCTGAACTTTTTTCATCGTTTTTGTACAGCCTGAAATAATAAGATCAGGAATAATACATCGGTTATGTCGACTGTGCTAGTAAGAAAAATTTATAGAATGTGCCAGAGCTTCTTGCATATCTCATGTTCCAATTGCACTCTCAAACCCCTGTATCCAGAGACTGCTTGGATCGTTCGCGGTTGCCGTCCTTTGATCCAATTCTCCAGTGCCAAACAGGATCCTCAAGCACTTTTGAGATCCGTCTAGCGTCGAGATATCCAACGCTCGTCGCGAATCAACGGGATTTTACAATAGGATCGATGTTGAATAATAAACTGAGCTCGTGCGAGGGAAGTTGCTTATCAGCTATTTGACCCATTAATCTTGCCTCCAAATTGTTGTGTTAATAAAACCTACTTTATTTTTATAATTTGAATCTTTTCTAGCAATCTATGAGATTTTTAAAATCATTTTTACGAACAACTGTCGAGTTGTTATTTTTACAAATACAGGAATTAAAAAATATTTACGATTAACGTCTTCAAAGACTTCATCCAATGCTAGTAAAATGTTCTCGTTCAAGAGAGCGATTTAATTTTTGAAAATGTTTACAAATCGTGGTTTATTCCAGAGGAATTATTAGTTTAATGTTTGCGGAAAAATTTCATCTGTAAATTGCGTATGAAGTTCTGGTGAAATTAGGATTAAATTCTGTTAGAAGCCTGGTTGAGAATTCCGGTGAGAGATTTTTGGCGTCTCGAGTTAGGGGATGAAATTTATTTAGGGTATCAAGGATGGGGGTGTGCGGGTTTTCGTTTCGGCGTCGCTGCCAAAATCAATTAAGAGTTTGAGGAAGACGTGCTCGCAAATTAATCGCGTTTCAGGTCCCGTCTTCGCAAAGTTCAGCCACTTAGGTTAACTCGTCCATGAAAGCCTGGTATCCGAGTGTTTACATCGGCGACGCTGTCTACAACCCGTTCCAGTTGACATGCTAGCGAACCCCTTCATTATGTGTGCTACAGGATCCTGACGAACCTCTATTTTCTTTTATTTGTACAAAATTAAATAATATACCTCTGACTACCAGCATACAATTTTTTTTAGTAATTTTTAATTGCACATTTCCAAAAATATAAATCCTTATAAACATATCTTAAAAATGTTTGAAACAGTGTATAATTCGGTCCTTTTGTTTCATTTTTTTCTCTATAAAATTGAAAATCAATAATTTCAACCCTCTAGTGTACAAACATTCCCTAGCACAAGTACAGTCAGTAGTCAACGAATTAACAATTTAAGAAACAAGTAACAGGGTAAATGATAAACGAAAACGTCTTTCGTTTATAAAATCGTAATTACTCCAACTCCCTAGTGCATCCCTTAAGATCAACAAGTCAACACAATTATGATCAACAAGTTACGAACCCATAACAATTTGGAACGGAGCGGAAATTGAAACAAGGTATTTCCTTTCAATAAAATCAGAACTGAATTGTTCCAACGCCCAACTACCCCAACGTTCTCTAAAACCCTCAGAATTATAGGTAGCTCCAGGGGAAGGAAATTCCACAGGTTCCATTGGCTGTCACGTAAAGTTAGTGTACCATACCAAACGCGAGAGATCCCCGGTAATCGAGCCAGCTCTAACAGGGGGTAGCGTTGCCTATCCGAAGTTTGCCCGAAGAAGGTGAGTATGCGAGGGCGTGGTAACACGGTCGACCGATAATTAACTGTAACGACGGGGTTTCGTTTGCGTGGAGTCGCGGTATCGCGGTAACCATTTAACCGGAACCCGTATTTAGTCGGCAGCCATCGGGGCTCCATGGCCGCCTAATTATTTTAATCGTGTTTGCTCCTTCCATTATGCGCTCTCTGGTTGTCTCTGCGGGGCGGCGCGGCGGCCAAGCCCCGTCGTTAAAAGCGACGTGGAATCGAGTATTCCGAGCGTCGTGGCTCGCATAATTACGCAACGCGTAACCTTTTCTATCAATAACACGTCGATAAACATTCCGACGATGCAAACCACCCCTATTTATAGGTTTACATTTTTTACAAAATCGTGCACAGTGAGTAGAGTTGTGTCAATTATTTTTATTAATTAACTCACATCAATATTTCTGTTGCATTAGTACTATAATAATATATCTACACTGGTAGATTAACAATATTTTATGAATTTTACGAATTTCATCAATATTCGTTTGATGAATTCATTTCCATTAAAAGAAATAGAGTTATTGTTCAATAAAAAATATACTCCGATAGAAAATGTCCAATTTCTTTGACCGCATATTTTTCAGAGGGGCAGTATCACTATTTAAACGATTTTATGTGTTGATCGAACATGAAATTTTGAAATCAAAGTGCGACAGATTCGAAGTAGGATTAGAAAGCATACGAGAGTCAGGAAATTACTGTGTCCGCGAAACGTCAGCGGACTTAGAGCATCGTCCTCGGTACAGACGACAACGCAAATATTCATTTCGCCTCGTTAAATGGATTCCGCGGTCGATCCCGTGGCCCATTGTCATCGTTATAGACATCCTAACGAAGGATGAGTGGCGAGAGGGCGGCTCACAAAGAGACAAAGCAACAAATCAGCGAGTTAATATTGACCGGCCTAGTTTTTCGAATGGTAGCCGGGCGGTCTCGCTTGTTCGTTCGGCACCGCCCTGTGTGTTTCGAGTAACGAGCTCTCTTTCTAATTGCCGTGCACTCTTTAACCTCGAGATCGCCTCAAGAATCTCATTATCATTCCGATCGAACGTCCCCGGCGAGCATCGACGACTTTTCTCCTTCCAAGCCTCTGCAATCCGACAGCATAAACGATCAGTTTAAAGAGAACCTCGAAAACATATTGTAAAACTTGTACATACAAAAATAAGCTGCAAATATTAACTACACAAATTAACCACAGAAGTGAGTCACACAAATGAATGAGCCATAAAAATGAACTACAAGGATGAACCGCAAAAATGAGCCGTACGAATGAACCACAAAAGTGAGTCACACAAATTAACCACAAAACTGAGCCATAAAACTGAACTAGTGAATGGTTCACAAAAATGAGTCACGATTACGAGCCATAAAATGAGTCAGAAGAATGATTCATAAAAATGAGTGACAAGGATGTGCCACAAAGATAAACCACAGATATGAGCCATAAAAATGAACCGCAAGAATGAGTCACAAAAATAAGTCACGATAACGAGCCATAAAAATGAACGTGAAGAATGATTCATAAAAATGAATGACAAGGACGTGTCACAAAAATAAACCACAGATATGAGCCATAAAAATAAACCGCAAGAATAAACCATAAGAATAAGCCACAAAAATGCATCATCAAAGTTAGTCATAAAACTCAGCCACAAGAATGAACTACTAAATTGATCCACAAAAATGTCAGACGAGAATTTTTCTTGAAAAAACTACAACAGTGTTCTAAATTGAAAATCCTGGTTACTCCGATAGCAAGTAGATACGGCGCGCACTGATCAGACGCTACAGTCGATTCCCCCTGAAGGCGAGAAGTGGGAAAAGCTTTTATTCTACACGTGGAACTAAAACTTGTTTTTCGAACCTCGTTTTTTCACGTAGAATCGCAGTTTTTGCGAGACTCCAGTTTCAAGGAAGTTTTACAACCTTGTTCGCTGTAACGCCCTGTATAAATGTAACTATCCGACCATCGATTGCCAGAATGAAAAAGTTTCTTGTCGCGAACTTTTCTCTCCCTCTCGGGCACCCAGCGCACTCGATACTCGGGCTAGTCACGCGCTGAACGCAACTTTCCTCGTTTTCTGGTAAGTTCCCCAGGAGAGAGGGCCGGGGCAAGTGTAACTCGGTCTATTTTTCCCGGCATCCTGCTTTCTTCCGCGCGAAGAAAGCGCTAAGTTCGATTCGTGAACTCCGTGCGTCGAAGATCGATCGTGTTCCTGGTCGTCACGCGCCAATGAACCGAAATTCCGTGGATTCGATGTACTTTCTTCTAATTTTTAACATACTCCCTGCGATTTTGACCCTCTATGTTTAATCGAAATTTCACTTGCTTTATTACCGAATAGTTCATTACGATCGCGAATCCCTGAATTCGTGATGACACAGGGAGTTTGAAATTTTCTGGAACAACGTGACCTGAAATTTTTAGTATTATACATCTGGATATCTTCTCCAATATTATTACTAATTAGGGAAAAAATTTAAGAGCAGAGCAAGTTGATTTTAACGAAGTTTTAAGATATAGTGGTACTTTTACGGTACTCCAATTTCTCGAGTCCTAGTATTAGGTTCAGTATAAAATGTATAGCCCATCACAACTGAGTATTTTTAAGTATTTCTACACCTGTATGTATGCTTTTATAAATTATTAAATTTTTTATAATTTATTAAATTTTATAATTATTTTATAATTTATTTTAAAATTAAAATTATATTAATTAATTTAAAGATCATCCCTTGAATTATATATATAATAAATATATGAGTTACATTCATTTCTAAAAAAGCTAGATATCTAAAAATTAGAATTGCATTTCTCATCTAATTAAGTATTAATAATTTTTATACAACAAAAACAATTTTATATAATTAGCCCATTCATATTTGAGAAATATATTAAAAATACTTAACATGTTCACTAACTGATTAAAATTTTTAGAAGCCCAAGGAGATATTCTTAATAAAAATGTTACTATATAAATTTACGCTGCTCCAATTTTACGAGTAACTAATACCCAGGTTGATTCGATATCTGTACGAGCATACACACCTCTATATCGTCTTTAATACGCGCACTAATTGGGTAAAAATTGTACATGTGCACCTAGTTATTTTTAGCAAAGAGATTAATATACACGTCCGACTATGCACAGGCGTTTCTACTTATAGCGTCGCGACTAAATGGAAAAATCAATTCTACAAAGGCCGCTAATGAATGGCGTTGTTGCTGGATCGTGTTCAATTAATTTACGCAAACGACGACCCGTTGTTTAATTCGTACATACTCGCATATCGAACGAGGTTAATACTGTTACTCGTAAATTAATTTACGTTCGATCTGTTGAAATTTCCATAGGATCAGCCCTTGGGAGAGATTGCACTCCTAATTACATTCGTTTTCGGTACACAGATTAACCGAAGAGCTTGCCAAAATAAACTGAATAATTACTCTCCAGAATACCAAAATTCATATACAATTCTACTCGTAGTTCCTTCTACAGCCCAGTGCATTTGAAACCACAATTAATTAAACTGAATATTATCTAAGGAGACAGCACCTGTAATTAAATAGTGAAATCATATTGTTTACCCTGAAATCACTAAGGGTTTAAAAAAATTATAAAAAATAAATTTTGGAACACAGAAAAGTTTATAAAATGTTTAAATATTCTATTCAGAAATAAAACACAATGCTACACAGAATGTTCTTAAAAGAAATCATACAAAGTAAACAGTCCTTTTCTTATTATGCATTTAGAAATAATATTGACACAATTATACCCCGTGTCGACGTTAAAAATGATAAGGCTGAGAACCCTCAGAGATGAGTAGTTTCAGTAGAAGTGGACAGAGAGGTCCAAGAAAAATATTTTCCAGGAAAAGATCGTTTCTCGCGAAGAGAAACTCGATGGCCGAGCTCGTCCCAATTTTCAACGATTTTCCCGGGGTCTGCTGGCAAGTTTCACGGGACGTCGAGGCGCCAACTCGGTCGACGAAGAAGACATCCCCCGAAATGTCAGCTCCGGGGACGGGCTTCACGAGCACTGGCCGAATTGAAACGTGCTTACACGTAATTCGTTATTGCGGGCAGAAATACGTGGCCGCGAAAGTGGCGGGCGTCGATTCGACGTCGAAGCACGTCGAAAACGCCTCTGCGGACTCTCCGGGCTTGCCGTTTGCCGCAACCGACCGTGTGCCGATCGATCGATGTATCAATCCGTCGGACACGCTGATTTCGACGAGTGTCTTCATTCGCGCGGAAATGTTCATCGATGTCGACCCGATCTTGCCTGAAGACGCTGCCATCAGATTTTCAGGGCACAAGAGAGAACGTAAAACTGTCAGTCAGTATTAATGTAAACGTATCCACATGTGTTTAATTCTTTAGTTTCTGCAACGAGGTAATAATTATAGTAGTTAACATTACTTATTTGCGTGACCCTCGTTACTGATTCTCTTAGTAGTAAATTATTAAAAATTGTGACAATTATTTTTTTGGAAGAGCCAGAGCCAGGAAATTGATAAGGTCTGACGATATATTGACTTGAACTACTAGTCAATATAAATATAAATACATAAGAGTTAAAAAAAGGTCCTTATAGATGTATATTTCTAAAAATTGTTAAGACTGCCATTTGCGAGTGATAAAAGCAGAGAATGTTCCAGGTCTGGCAAAATATTGACTTGAACTACTAGTCAATAGAAATATAAATGCATAAGAGTTTTAAAAAACAGGTCCTTATAGCTGTATATTTCTAAAAATTGTTGAGACTGCCATTTGCGAGCGATAAAAACAGAGAATGTGCCAGGTCTGACAAAATATTGACTTGCACTACTCATCAGTATAAATATAGATACGTAAGAGTTTTAGAAAAACAGGTCCTTGTAGCAGTATATTTCTAAAAATTGTTAAGACTGCCATTTGCGAGCGACAGAAGCAGAGAATGTGCCAAGTCTGACAAAATATTGGCTCGCACTATTCATCAGTACAAAATATAGATATTTAAGAGGATAATACTGTTTCAGCGATGTTAAAAATTTCAAAAAATTGTAGACTGCATTCTGCAAGTGATGCGAACACAGAATGTAGCCTGTCTGTCGAAATATTGACTCCAAACAATCGTAAAGCCAACTTTTCGCGAGCGATAGAGTCAGAAAACGCAGTTTGTCCGACGAATCATCAACTCGAACTACTGCGGATTAATCCCAGCTACAAAAGCAGCCCTTCGAAAAATATTTGCACAGACGAGCCATTCAACTGCGACGCCGATTTCCCAAAGAATGGTTGCTATATAGCCAGACAAACACCGTCGCTACGTTGAACAGCGTCCGTCGAATTATTGACTCGGACCACTGTCGATCCTCGAATTAAAGATTCAGATCCGATTCAACTTGCCGGCTGACAAACAGCGAAAATCGAAAAAGCAAACAGACGAGCCTGATAATCCACTAAATTGGATACAACTCTCATTGAAACTGGACTCGGGAAAAAAACAGCGAACGAGAGATTGCGATTGAAAGAACTGATTTCTACTTTCCAGAATCTATCTGCTCGCCTCTCGGACCGACTATTAAAACTTTTCTAACTACACCGTTCGCCACTGTGTTTCTATTAAATGTTCCGCGTTCTATTAGGAACATATTCGAATCAATCGGGAGTAGAAAATTGATCGCAAGCTAGCATTATCCAATTGAGATTTAGAGCGGACGAGATTGTGGAACGAGGGTGATCAGTCGGGTTGAATTGAATGTCGGCATTTTCTGCGGGTAAATACATGGAGATTTCCTTTTTATGGTTACAGGCGATGGCGGCGGCGCCGGCGGAGATGGCGATCCCATGGTGGGCGGAGGGAATTCCGAGAAGAAGACGGGATACGAGACCAATCTCTTCCTCTACAGTGTAAGTAGCCCTTCAACAAACACGTCCACACATATGACCTTTGGAAACTTCCGTCCACACACTGTTTGCCCGGAACATTTCACCGAACAAACAAAAAGCTTTCTATAAAATGCATTTAAAACATTCGACGTAAAAAGATTAAACAGGTTAAAATTATTCTTTTGATAATCATGTACATACTTCAAGCATTGATAATACAGTATGAAATAATAGAAAATTGATTTGGGACTTCCAGCTAATCATGTGCTCAATTTCATTTGTATGCGGAGAACGTCTGACTTTTCATTGACACGTACTACTAGCTAGAAGAAATACATAGATCCTGTGACCCGAATGTAACTAGACAATTTTCAAATTGAATGGCCCTATTATTTTTTTAAAATTCACGGTCATTCTTCTATAAACAAATCCGAATTTTAAATAGTCTAGTGAACAGTTAAATAAACAATTATTTCTTTCTTTAATTCCCATTTGTGTTATAAATGCGTCAAATTAGCAGTCTAAGAATTATTTTTATTACAATGTTCCACCCATAAAATTTCTATATTAACGGTAATAAATAGATGACCATTCAAAAATCATTTTCGGATGCACCTTTGGGAAACATGAAAATGACGGACACCTGAGGGAATTTTTTGGCAGTTAGGCGATCAGTTGTCCGCGCGGGTAATAGTCGGCTAGCGCGTAAAAGATGAACGGATAAGAAAAACTGGGACGTCGGAGGAGGCTAGGCCGTCCCTTTTCTCGAAAGAAGGGTCCTTCATTAAAACGCGAAAGTGAGAGGTCGAGGGATACCGAGAAGGGGAGACAGGGTTGAATTCTCTCGAGTGTGCAATTCGCTTAATTGTCGTTCAACGAACAAGCAACCCGCGAATGGATTCTTCTGCGGTTGTGCATCTCTTTTATTGTTCGGAACATTGTCCTTCGTCGGCAGTTTTTCTTTTGCCGTTGAGGATCGTTGCGGAGTGTCGTCAAGAATTTTCTCGTCGAACGACTTTCTTCTCTTTAAACCACAGAATCAAATTCTCTCCTTTTAAATCCTGATCATTCCAATATCCATTCTTTCTCATCCCTGATGTAATAACTGCAAGACCATTCGGGGAATACTGTCGCCATTAGTATGCAAATCTTTATGCAAATTTTATAAGTCTCGTGGAAATGAAAATTCAAGGTTCTTTCTTGAAGCAATATTCCTCTTGTAATAGATATGGCAAATGAATATTATTAATCTTCATTAGGGTAGTTTTCTGTATTTGGAACATTTTCATGGTAATGCTTCAACACAATCTTTTCAATAACATAAAAGAATACTTAAATCTTGTGTTTTATAATTGTTTGTATATTAAATTTTTGTCATTAACACATAAAATTCGCAGTTTCTGGTCATTACACTAATAATTTGAAAATTAATTTAAACACGTACTGAACTCCCCAGAAACCCTTTCACTAATACTTCGTTTTGTAAAACTATTTGTTTCGTAAACAAAGTCAAAGGCGAAAGGAAAGTTCTTCGAAAAGATGTTCTCTTGTTATAAAACCATGCAAAGGTTGAAGAAAGCTTGAAAAGACTTCTTCTTTGTGGGCAGAGAATAGAGGAGGATGAAAATCATCGGAGACCCTTTCCGAACACTCGAAAGACTTTTTCGAAACGTTAGTTTTCGTGAAAAGAACTGGATAGCCTGAAGCTCAGTCACGCCATTGAGAGTCCTTCTTTTTAATTCCTTGGTCCTCCCAATCCTCCTTCGGTGAATACCGGCGGACTTTGACGAGGAAAATAGTTTCCGCTTTGAACTGCGAACGCGCTTATCAGTCGCGACTAAAGCGTGGGTGGCAGCCGGCATGGAGCCGTGGAATTCGATTAAAGTTACGGTCAAAGTCCCGCGAAATTTCGACGAAACTTCCGTTCCCGGCCGCGGCCGAATTAATTTCCTAGTTAATTGATGCGATTAACCGGTCGTAATGACGGAACATTGTCGCACGGACGTCTTCGGGCTGGTTCGTTTCGGAACACATCTCCCGCTAACTCGAATTTTCTCCAAAATTTAATAGAGAACCCTTCGACATTGGAAAATCGATCCACAAAACCTCCGAACAATGTACTTATTGTTACAACTTTAAATGAAAATCTTTATCAATTAGGTATAATACATCTACATTCATAAACTCTATTAATTATCATTGAATTTTGCTACTATAAAGATCACAATTATTCAACAAATTTTTCTATTTTACGAATATATTATGAATATAATATAATTATATTCATATAATATAATTATATTCATAATATTATCATATTATATAATATCATATATCATATATAATATCATCATTCATATAATATATTTATGAATATATTATATGAATTGAATTTTTCCATTGTCATAGTTTACACAAATTACAATAACTTATTTATGTTATATCTTGATATAACTTTTTGTTATATTTGATTTTTTCCTTTTTGCTTTTCGTTATGTTGTCATACACAATTTTCTACACTGCTGAATGTAGAACAGTATGTTCCAGTTATGTGGTTCAAATTTTTCCACCTTAATGTTCTTGAATTTCCACCAATCAATACCTATCAAACATCAGATAGATGTAACTCACTATATTATACTCTTTTTCTAATTATTTTGCCACAGCAAGTCAATGTTTTTTATTTTTTGTTCTTATATGTTTTTCCACAGCTGTGTTGCAAATCCTGTTTTTGTTTCTAGTTTTATTAAGTATTAATTTTTTCAGACGCAGAAATGTAGCTCACACAGGGATCGAAATGTTCAGTTTAATTAATTTGCAAACTTGCTGTTGTTTTTAATGATCGAACCTTGCACCGAAATCACACATTTAATCTTTCTTACGTTATATTAACTGTTATTCTGTTTCTTTCTTATTACTCTAAGTGGTAAATTCGGAAATCTACACTGTTAGAGTCAGAAACAACCCTTAAAGTTGCGAGTAAAAAATTGTTTAGATTTGGTCAGCTATTTTGAAAACTGCGTGAATTATCATTACTGAAGAACAAAATGTGCTTTCAAGCAATAAATGCAGTCGTGCAATTTTTCAAAGCTTTCGTCAGTAACGGTCCAGTGCATATTGTTACTTCGGCAGTAAATTAGATCGAAATTGCGAGAAGGGGCTACCGAATTCATGAAATTCATTTTACGACGTTCTCCAGGGGAAATGCTACGGCGAATTTTGAGTGTCCCAGCATTCGACAACGTTTTATACGACCGCGTCGTTCACACGCTGGAATATGACTAATAAAATTCCTCGGCAAACCCATTAAACGCAAGTTATAAACCGCAACAGCGAGATTTTCCGCTTCGTTTGTGATACCTCGACGCGTGTGGAAACTCTGGGGACGGTCGCGTTACCGCGATAGTTTGAAAATTTATTAAACGATCGACGCTCCGACGTACGAGTAATATTTTTAGAACCGTGATCGATTCTACTGTCCCTCGCAATATTAGTAAACAATCGGTGCTCGTTAGGTTGCTTAACTTCGTTACGAAGTTTGCGAAAGGCAATATTTCATCTCTGACGTAATTCCATAAAGCTGCGCTTCGTCACTTCATTAGTCTTTGTGCGTAAATAATGCCCCTTCATTTTTCACATTTTTTCCTTTCTAACATAGAATATGTAACACTAGAATTCTCTTTTATTTTTGTACATTTATTATTTCTTATATCAAGTCTGTAATATTTGTATGTTTTTCTAAATTTGTACATTCTTTCTTTTTAACATTATCGAGAGAAAGAGTTAAACTGCCGCTCTAATAATTTCAATTGAATATCGTCTTGATTAAAAGAATTGTTCCAATTGAAACTTCAGTAACCATCAGATTATTTTTTTAATAAAATAATCAATATATAATTTTTATATGAAAATTCAATATTAACCTAAAACAATAATAATTTTTTTTTATAAAATAATCAATATATAATTTTTTATGTAAAATTAATATAAATTTCAATTGAACCTTCAGTCGACGCCATTTTCTGAACGAACGGCTACATTATCACGAAGATAAAAGATCGACAGTATCAATATCAACCTTGAAACTGCAAAAATAACGGTTCATGCCATTTAGTTCTACCAATTCCGCTATTAATTTCGACTCTATCTTGTTAATGCCAAAAGATACTTCACAATTAAATCTCGAGTTGAACGACGTAGTCAGGATCGCCATTTTTGTTCGAGATTCGGCCATTAGCGTTAGTGCGCCACCATTTACAATACGATGAACTACAATATCCTGAAGAAAAGTAGACTACTCTATCAAGCTAATTCCTGGAACTCTAAAAAAACGATTCGTGCCATTTAGCTTCACTAATTTTATTAAGAATTTCGACTGTGCACCGTCGGTTCCGAATGATACTTCGTAATTAAATCTCGAGTCGAGTAACGAAGTGACGGTCGCCATTATTGTTCGAGAGTCGGCCACGATTGGCCGGAACTGTACGCCGCATACACTTAGGATCCAACCATGTTACTTAACGATTGGCATTCCCGGGTTGTACCGGTGCCTCGAGGCCGCATGAAAATGGGGAAGAGAGGAAAGAAAATGGCCGGTGCCCGGAATGACGCAAGCCCATCGCTCGAGCGTGCCCTTAGAGCCGGTTAATTAACGTGATCTTTCAGTCGGGGGCCTCACGGCTGAATCGCGGTTTCGCTTCGACCTCGATTCCTCGGGATATCCAATTATCCGTTTCTCTTCGTAACGGTCTGTCGAAATTATCTCCGAGTGGGACAGGCTTATCGACGCTGATTCCACGCCGCATCTCTTTATCCGTGTTCCTCTGGCCTCTTTAACTGGTTAAAGAGAACCAGCGGCGAATGGAGAATCCTTGGTCAATGGAAGTCTAACAATCTGTATCTCGTTCCACTGCTGCAGCGAACATCAGGATCAATGATATAAATTACTGTTAATAAACAGTAATTAGCTGGATAATAATCCAGCAAAGTATTCTAATAATTTGCAGTGTCGATTCCTATAATTAAAAATATTTTCTTCTTCTCTCATTCTATATCTATTTACCATTTTTACCATGCCACTAATTATTATCATTTTTTTCGACAGAGAAAGTTCTTCTACGATCATTTATATTTTTACCATTTTTGTTGTTAAATGTGTTCTACTATCGACCATATTTTTACCATTTTTGTACATTAAACACGTTATTCCTACCATTGTCCATATATTTAGAATTTTCACATTGATATACGCTTCAATTCATTTTTCACTTCAACTTCAAAACAAAATGTGCGTCTCTTACTGTCCCTTTAGTTCTAAAAGGTCCCATCTTGTCGCGAAAACCTGCTTCATTACCATCATAAAAGAAAGTGCCATGTTTCACTTACAATCCCTCACAATTTCAATTGCGCCAATAGAGACCATTCTTTCAATCTTAAAACTCTGTGTCTCTTTGGACCAGTATCTAGAAGTGCCATTTTACCGACAGGCCATAAAGCAGCTTATCCTCCGCACTCGAATCCCCGTGGTCCAGCAGCAAGGTACCATTTTATCACGAAGTAAAAAGAATCGTTACCGTCGCCCTGATTTCCCTTTATTCCCACAATAAAAAAAGCGCACCGTTCGAACGATCTCCGCCCACGATCCTTGTAACAGAATGTGCCGTTTTTGTTCCTGTAATTTCTGCCCTTTCATTCCTTCCACGGAGACCGGCGTTTCCTCATTATTGTTCCCCGATCGAATAAAAAACCGCCGGAAGAATTTCAATGAAAGTTCCTTTCGGAATTGCGCCCGCGACCCGTTTTAATGGAAAGATTCCTGCGCGGAGAAAGTCTTATTACAGTGGTGGCCCTTAAATTTGTTGAATTTGTTACGCTTAAATTTGCTCGTGCTATCCCAATCTTCCACCACCACCCAGTGCCTTGAGCAGACGAGGTGGAAGAGAACCTCACAGAGGTTCCACGAACGTGAAAGATAATCAGGCGATAAAAATAACTTAGAATTTAAAATTTTTGGTCTCACCTTTTCAAAAGTGGTACTGTTGGATTGTTGAGATTCTTCTGTTTAAAACAAGCCCAAACACGACGGCAATCGGACAAGATTTATTCTTAGCATGTATAGCAAAATTAATAACTAATGTTTTGATTATTATATGTATATGTACGAAATCTATAAAAGTAGGCCGATTTGGGTCGTATTTGGACTTGTTTTAATCGGAAGAGTCTGAACAATATTATATATTATATATAATATTATTATAATTTGTATTTAATATATAATATAATTGTATTTAACATATAATAATAATATTATATATATCATATATTATTATTTTATATTATTTTTTAATTATATATTGACACTATATTTGAGAAGGTAAAATAAAAATTTCTTTTACGGATCGCAACATCCCTTTTGAAATTTTGCAAAAAGTGAACATGAATGTATTTGTTTCTTATTAGTCGTAGATGATTGCGCGTCTGTAAAACGTGTTTTGCAGTATCCGACGAGAACAGTGCTTTTCGATTACCGTCCGTCTCGATCAGGGATTCATGAAATACTATTCGCACGTTATCCTACTCGCAGCAGGCGAAACGCTGTTCGAGAATCGCGTTTCGTTTAATTATCTGGCATCTAGCGCTATTACACGGAAACGGTTATGGCCCCGCTAATGGGAAGCGTGGATTTTTCCCGGCTTTCCCACGCCGGGATGCTCGTAACACGACTCGGCCACTCGTTAATTAATTAACCGTCCTCGCCGATTAATGCTTGCCTTCCGCCAAATTCGCTTATTAACTGCCCGGTCTACTTGCGAATCGTGACCAGGTTGCTGATTTTGTACGATTATTGCGGAACATGCAGAAAATTTAACAATGTAGACGATTTCACAAGATATTTGAAATTATTCATCTATGTTCTCAACCTAATAATAACGGAGCAAACTTATTATTGAACATCATTCTGTGTAGTTTACAATTTTTCCAAGCGACTAAATATTGGATTTTTTTCTTTAAATTGTTATATAAAAATGTGAATTTAAACGAAATCCTGCAATTTTATGATGAACATATATTATATTTTTACAAGTACTTTCTGTAAGAATGCTAGTGAAAGTATCTGAGAAATAAAATTGAAAGAGGTAATAAAACTTAAATATTCTATCTGCTTAAAGTAGAACGATCTGTATGAGGTCAGACGTATCATGTGGCAACGTTAAACGATATCCGTACAATGTTCGTCTTAGTCTCGTTATTTTAAGTAGATAGGTATGTACATGATCAGACAATCGTCTAGTTAAGTAGAAAGGTATGTACATGCTCAGACAATCGTCTAGTAAATAATACTAGTAGAATACGAATAAATAAGTCTAGTAAAAACATTTAAACTCTCCGTCAAATCGAGCAGAAAATCTAGTATGATGTCGGACACATTATCATTGAATTTTGATGCTGCAAAAATAATGATTATTCAACAATTTTTGATTCACTAGCTACACCGTGTTTCCTTTCCTATCATATTACTAGACTGCAGATTTTATGCATTTACGACAAAAAATGGGTACGTACGATTTAAAACAGTGGAGGTATTAAAAAGATTTAAGGCCACATAATCAAAAGAAAAATTAAATTTTTGTTTGGCTCCCGTGTCTTGCAATTTGTTATTTTGCATAAAGATCCGCAGTCTAGGGACGACTTGTTACTGTGCTATTGAGATTACCATTGCTATGAAAAAGTTCTCAGCTACAATATTAACCCTCATCCCTCCCTCTTGTCAATTTGACAATGTTTTCTGGAAATAAGTTACACTTTACTGTTACTTTTTCGTAAATTCTCCTGGAAATTTGTGTGACTTGTATTTCTTTAATGCGGAACACATAACCGAAGAACCTAAGATCTAAATGTTAATTCATCAATTTGACTACAAAAAACATTGAAATTTTCTTTATTTTGTGTCACGGTGTCAATTTGACACTGAGGGACAAATTCAGTTCGTGAATTGAGGGGACAGATGAGGGTCAATATTATCCTTTAAGAATAAAATTTTTTTAAGTAAGTAAATATTATACGCGTTAAAAAAATTTTCCACATACTTCTCGTATTAAATGTAAATTAGCTACTAAATGTAAATTAACTAGCATCGTACAATGCAATAAGTAGTAAATCCCGTGCACAGTCAGACACCGCATGCATCAATCACACTCGACAGGATTCTCTCACGGTACCACGGTGCCTTGTTTCCTTACTTTCAGGAAGAGATGGAAGATCGGCCTCGAATCTCGACTCTGCTCAGCAGTCTATCGAATTATAGCAACACGATCCCAGCTGCCACCGATCCAGATGCGAAACCGCCTCCTGTGCAAGGCGGTGCACGGATGGGCACGCTGATCGGCGTCTTTCTGCCATGTATCCAGAACATCTTCGGTGTAATCTTGTTCATCCGTTTGACGTGGGTGGTTGGCACGGCTGGCGCCATACAGGGTTTCTTCATCGTGCTTTGTTGCTGCTGTGTGGTAAGTAATGTGCACCAAATCCTCCTCCTGATACGTCGACCCTCGTGAGCTTAAATCTACAGACTGAGCGACGCATTTGCATAATCGTTTTCACTGTCACAAAACGCATATACCGTGGCGAGATTGAAAGAGATTATTCAGTGCTGATCTTCGAGGTTCAAGCTACTTTTTTTCAAGAAATCCATATTTAATTTAATTACTTTTATATGGAATAAAAAGTATTTTGTAGTGACCTTTTTTGTGCAGTTTAAATGATACTAAATGAATATTAAATGAATTGAAAAATGAGACAAAAGTATTGATTTTGAAATAAATTTTTATGAAGGTTGTGGAAGAATTATTGTGATAACTGTGGTAGGAAACTTATAAGATTTTTGGTGCTGATAATTTGTTTCTGTTTTATGTTGGCAGACCATGCTAACTGCGATCAGTATGAGCGCTATCGCAACGAATGGCGTGGTACCAGCTGGTGGGTCCTACTTCATGATATCCAGAAGTTTAGGTCCCGAATTCGGCGGTGCTGTGGGGATGTTATTCTACACAGGCACCACTTTAGCTGCTGCTATGTACATCATCGGTGCAGTGGAGATCGTCCTGGTAGGTACCCACCCCATCGATATTGTAAAATTTAATAAATTTCAAATTAGTAAGAAAACGCTGTTGTCAACGTGGATCTCAAAGCAGCAGGTTAAAAATACGTAATAAAAATAAATACACAAGAATGGTCTACCATGAAATCGTCAAAAAGAATACACCTTACAATGACTAAATGTATAAATAAAATAACCTTGAACAGTTAAGTCGTAATGGTCCAATAGAATATGCCATGCCTGGGAAAAGCAAATAAATAAAATACACTCGAATATTTAATTCTAGATGGTCCATAAAATATTTTACTAGCTCGCAAATGCAAGCAAATAAAACAAATAAATATTCATGTGTTCATGGTCCGATACAGCGTTCTAACACCTCACAAATGCACATAACTAAAACAAACATAAATATTCATGTCTGCATGCTCCAGTAAAACATTTTACTACATCACGGATCCAACTAAATAAAATAAACTCGAATATTTAAGACCTGACAGTCTAATAAGATATTCCTCCACCTCAGAAATACAAGTAAATAAAACTCCAATGTTTTCGTGGTCCAACGCTATTACTTCCATAACGTTGAACAAACAATATAAACAATGTGAGAAAAGATTTACATAATATTCTAATTCGATCATCATTCTCTGCAGACGTACATGGCGCCCTCGCTAAGTATATTTGGGGACTTCACCAAGGACCCAAATATCATGTACAACAATTTTCGAGTGTACGGGACAGGGTTGCTAATGGTGATGGGCACCATAGTGTTCATCGGTGTGAAATTCGTGAACAAGTTCGCGACAGTGGCTCTAGCCTGTGTAATCCTGTCGATCGTCGCTGTCTACGTGGGTCTTGCCTACAACTTCTACGGAAACGAGTCCCTCAAGTTCGTAATCCCTTGTGAAACCTTATCGGTGTTTATCTTTCGGCAAAGATGACCGATAAGCTTCGAGTATTAACAGAGAATCTTGCCCCTTTCCAGGATGTGCGTCCTCGGGAAAAGATTGTTGAAAGACATCAACGTGATGGAGGAATGTAACAAGAACGTCAACGGACATCTGCATCAGATCTACTGCGGCAACACCACCTCTACGCAGAAGTGCGACCCGTATTACATGGAGAACAATGTTACCATCATCAACGGAATCCGTGGATTGGCTAGTGGCGTGTTCTTAGGTGAGTTGGATCCTGACAACATCAGGATCATTGTTAAGTCACAAGACTCTATCAATCTCATCAATCCCCTTGCTATCTCCAGAAAACATATGGGACAGCTTCCAAGAGGAGAACCAGCTGATCGCCTACGGCAGGGACCCCAAGGATATCGACAACATGGCAGCCAACAGTTACAACCAGATCCAAATTGATCTCACGACTACCTTCACCATCCTCATCGGTATCTTCTTCCCCTCCGTAACAGGTAAGCACCCTTAAGCATGCTCAACGTTGAACCTCGAACCAATAAATTCTAACGAGTCTTCATCGTTTTCTTCCCCAGGTATAATGGCCGGCTCTAACAGGTCAGGTGATCTAGCAGACGCCCAGAAATCGATCCCAATTGGCACAATCTGCGCCATCTTGACCACCTCGACAGTCTACCTGTCCAGCGTCTTACTCTTCGCTGGCACCGTGGACAACCTGCTTCTACGAGACAAGTTTGGTCAGAGTATCGGTGGAAAACTTGTGGTAGCTAACATGGCTTGGCCCAATCAATGGGTGATCCTGATCGGTTCCTTCTTATCTACCCTGGGAGCTGGTTTACAGTCTCTAACGGGAGCTCCTCGTCTTCTGCAAGCCATCGCAAAGGACAGCATCATCCCCTTTTTGACTCCATTCGCAACCAGTTCTAGCCGAGGCGAGCCGACCAGGGCTCTGTTACTAACAGTGATCATCTGCCAGTGCGGTATCCTCCTTGGCAACGTTGACTACTTGGCTCCTCTGCTGTCCATGTTCTTCCTGATGTGCTACGGGTTCGTGAACCTCGCCTGCGCCCTGCAGACCTTGTTGAGGACACCCAACTGGCGGCCCAGGTTCAAGTACTACCACTGGAGCCTGTCCTTCCTCGGCCTGTCCCTCTGTATCGCCATCATGTTCATGACTAGCTGGTACTATGCTCTCCTAGCCATGGGTATGGCTGGTTGCATCTATAAGTACATAGAGTATCGCGGAGCTGAGAAAGAGTGGGGTGACGGCATCAGAGGTTTAGCCCTCTCAGCAGCTCGCTACTCCCTGCTCAGACTGGAAGAGGGTCCCCCGCATACTAAGAACTGGAGGCCACAGATCCTGATCCTTGCCAAGCTTACCGATGATCTGGTGCCCAAGTACCGCAAGCTCTTCGCCTTCGCAAGTCAGCTGAAAGCTGGCAAAGGTCTCACCATCTGCGTCAGCTGCATTGGGGGAGACTACATCCAGAATTCTGGCGAAGCCCTAGCTGCCAAGCAGAGTCTACGCAAGACGATTGTTGAAGAGAAGGTGAAAGGCTTCGTGGATGTCCTCGTGGCCAAGAATATCGTCGATGGACTCAGCTCCTTGATCCAGACTACCGGGTTAGGAGGAATGAAACCCAATACTGTTATTCTTGGATGGCCCTATGGATGGAGACAGTCCGAAGATGAAAGGACCTGGAGAGTCTTCCTGCAAACTGTCAGATCCGTTGCTGCTGCTAGGATGGCTCTATTGGTTCCCAAGGGGATCAACTTCTTCCCTGATTCTACGGAAAAGGTTGTTGGGTATATCGATGTATGGTGGATCGTTCATGATGGTGGACTCCTGATGCTGTTGCCTTTCTTGCTGAAACAACATCGCACGTGGAAGAACTGCAAGATGAGGATCTTCACGGTTGCTCAAATGGAGGACAATTCTATCCAAATGAAGAAGGACCTGAAGAAGTTCCTGTATGATCTCAGGATCGAGGCTGAAGTCGAGATCGTGGAAATGGTGAGCATTGTTATTCATGTTTCGTTGTTATAAACTTGCACCACTTATTGAAGTAGTTTGAATGTAATCGAATATTTTGGAAAGTTTGGGTTAGGTGAATACTTGATTAAATTATTTTTTAAAGAGCATTTGGTATATAAAAATCGATGGAAAAGCTTGAGTGGTCCATCGATCAAAATACTAATTCTAGAACATTATTTAAAACATTGTTGAATAAACGAAAAAGATAAAAATAATCTACAGGCTTACAATCGGCATTTTTTGAAGGCTATTCAGTAAATAATCGTATGTCTGAGGTATCACGTGCCTATAATACTTATTGTATAAGCTTCTATTTCTGTCTGACATATTATGCGTCTATATCACTTATTTCTTTTCGTTTTTGCTTTAATTTCTCTATCCATTGACAAAACAATTTTGAGGAAAAAGATGGTGGAAGCCAGTGTCCCATTTAGTATTCTCTGAGTTGATCCATCAATTTCAAAGCTGTCCATTATCATTTCTATTCGTTCCCAGAATATGACATAGAATAATGACAAAGAGACCTAATCAGCATAAATGATCTATGTTTCCAGATGGACTCCGATATATCAGCCTACACATATGAACGAACTTTGATGATGGAGCAGAGGAATCAGATGCTGAGGGAGCTGCGACTGAACAAAAAGGAGTCTCTGGGCGTGGTGAGTGACGAGACCGCGTTTCCGGAACTGCTCTATGTAGCATAATGTGATTATGTACCTGATGCTAACAGTTACTGTAGTGATTTGAGTAAAAATTAAAATATTAAAAATCAGCTTATTGATACACTTTAATATACAAAATCTTAAAAGGACTTAAATCACTTTTGTAATTATTAGCAGAATATACAGCGAGTCAAAACAATTGGTTCAAGCACTCAGTCTTTTTGTAACAATTTCATGTAAAGAAGTGTTCCATTTTCCAATCTGAACAATTTATTACTGCATAGTAAATACTCAGAAATATTAATAATTCTCCAATAAAAAAATTCGAAAATAATGAAAATCGCTCAGAGTCTTTCGAATTACACAATTCGTTCATTGTTTTTCTATCAATTTTTACTGGTTAATTATTAATATTTCTGATTGACAATTCTTTACACAAACTTCTTACAAGAAGAATTTAGTGGAGGAATACTTTGTTTGTCTCTGTATATATTGGATTGTCAGAAAAGTTTTAAACCTTCTTCAAGCATTAATCGAACGCTATACTTCAAGCTAAACTATCATTGTGTATCAATTTTTTTTTTGTTATTGTTTACCTCTATTTTAGCAGAGTGTATATAGCCTTCGACGAAAAAATTTGAGAAGATTCGAAACTCTTTCACAATCCAGCAGAGCTAGTATCTACTTTTCAATGTAATAAGTGTAGAAACACTGCTACGTCGATACTGATCGGTATGTGTCTGTTTTGTTGCGTGCTCGTCACGGAGAAGGTGCAGACATTGGTGGACTTCAACGAGGTACCCGCCGAAGACAATTTACCTCTGGTTTGTCAGACAATTCCCGGAGATCCTCCGTCTCTCTTCTTATCCCCGACTCTATTCAAGTGTCGCCGACACGTGTCCACACTCCTTTCACGCCCCATTTTCCAAACCCTATATATTTGCTCACTTCATAACAACGCATCTCGTTATCTGACAAACAACTTCATGGAAGAAAGAATGAAAGAAAAACAAAAAGAACAAATACCACGATCACCTCTTCTCTCACCCCACCCCCCTTAAAACCCCCATCAACAACCCCTCGTTTGTAACTCATCCAGAGAAACTGAACTCATGGAGGTGACTCCATGCTGAATAACAAACACACCATCATCAGTTACAGCATCGAATCAGAAACTCTTCCTAATCGAAGCCTCCACCAGTTTGCTTTCTTGCTCATGATTACATGTATATTTCATGTCTGTGTAACGCATTCATGCACCGTGTGGCGCGCTCGAATGGAATCTGACTCGCAACCGTT
>CM052342.1:4364579-4377496 GCA_028455595.1 Lasioglossum vierecki | reverse complement strand
AAATAGTGTAATTTTGTTTTGAGGATTTCTTTTGGACGACTAGAAATAAAGAGGTTGCTTCAGTGTTTCCATTTAAATGCTCCATCCCGTGTATACAGGGTGTCCTAGCAAAACGTTGAAATGTCCTGAGAAACTGCACAGTGGGAGCAAGCTGTAAACTCGCATTTAAAACTGTCGGCCAGTACCGGATCAGCCACGTGACATCGTGACACATTCACGACAGAGTCGAAACGCGTCACGTGACCGTGGCGAAAACGTGGGGGAATAGAATGGTAGAATGGGAGATAAGTCTTGACGATTCTGCTGTGAATGGTACGCAAGACAATTTCTTTGTTTTTCTGGAACCACCCGGTACATCGACTCTGTGGAACTCTCCCGAGCAAGGCTCCAGTTTCAGCTTGATTGGCACGTTCACCCCGAATGCTTACATAGTGGTCATTTTGTTCAGCAACCATCATATAGAGTGCTTTGACGCTAGAGTTAGTCGTCTCTCGACACACATTGACTGTCTCATAATGCTGTTCGGGTCACGTTGCGCCGAGCCGTTCATCATTGACACTGGTTCTCGTGGGGCACACAGGTGCAGGCGATCGTCGACCATCATCACAACGTGGACGTCAAGGTGCCGACCAAGGTCAGGTTCCAGGAGCCGGGTAGCCAAAATGCGAACGCGACGGACGAGGTGCTGGAGAAGTTAGTGCCGGAGGCAGAGGCTGCCAAGGAAGCGGAGCCTAGCGACAGCAACCAGGCAGCTGGAGACGCGAAAGACGGCGCTGATGAGCAATCTAAGTTGATCGGGGGATCGCCTAAACAAGACAACAGGGAGAACACGGAGAAAGAAGCGAAGGAGAATGAAGAAAAAGAAGCGCCCGAGGCGAAGAAACCTACCATCACACCGTAAGTCGCCAAATTAAATCGTTTGCTTTAACCCTTCGCTGCTAGTGTATCATATCTGATACAGTTAACAAATCTGGTATATAGTAAACTATACGAACGTGTTTTATTACTATGTTTATTTACGTTTATTTTTCTGAAAATATTCGTTGAATTTCTTTCAATATTTCACCCTTAAATAAAACACAAAAACTGAGTTTATTTCAATTTTTTCATCCCTATTAAAAAAATTATGCAATGAAGGGTTAAAGAGGGCCTTAAATAGGGCCATAGGGAAATGTCTTCTTCACAAAGGGTTCAGCTGAATTGAAGTAATCAAAAATGACCTTCAGCTGATTTTCAATAGAAATGATTTTAATTATACCAATAATTCTACCAAGTTTCAACCTCATGTAAGGGTAGTTATGGGGAGCAGAGTATAAATCAGTCTTTATCCCATTTCCCCATCAAATCAAATGTAAATTTTTTAAGAAGTTCTAATGGCAAAGACGAGCTGTAAAAAATTCGAAAAATACAAATATAATATCGAAGTCATTCTCATTTTTTCATATTTCTAGCTAGGCTGCGTCACAGTTAAAAAAATATGAAAACAATTTTTTCGACGTTTCTTTCTATTTATATTTAAGGAGATTAAGAGCCACACTCTATAATTTATGACATCTTGGACTGAATTTTTAATTGTTTCTTATGTTGCAAATTGTAGTGACGAGGGCGACGTGAGGCGTATGCACACTTCCGTGAAGCTGAACGAAGTGATCGTCAACAAGAGCCATGACGCTCAATTAGTCATCCTCAATCTTCCGGGACCGCCGCGGGACACCAAAATGGAACGTGAATCAAACTGTATCCTTTTCTACGTAATTGTCAAGGGAAGTGTCCTGTAACAGGATCTACTAGAATAACCTTGAACGATATCCTTGAAACCACAAGGTCCTCTTTTTAAAGACTCCACCTAACCCAGTCCTAATCTCTTTCATCTATTCCTGCTTTTAATTCTAATCCACCCTTGAAAATGGTCAAAGTGAATCCACCCCTATCTTCTCTTTTCGAGACAGTGGAAACCTTCGATAATTTAATCCTTAACTAGGCGCATGGGATCTATTTCACCCCTAGTGGTATAAAATAGTATATAACATTTCCGGTTTTAAAAGCCCAAATTCCGTACTTCGTGTAATCCTCGAAAATGATGTTTCCTTCGTGTTAATCATGAAATTTGTCTACTTAGTCTTTAAATTTTCATGTATTGTTTTATTTTGAATTTTTTCACCAGTTCTGCCTGTTTAAACATTGCGGTCCCAAGAGGGATAAGTTAAGGGCAGTGTGGGGCAAAAAGTAATTACAATTACAATTACATACCAATTACTGTAATTGGCAATTGCAATTACTTTTCGAATCACTGTAATTGTAATTGTGGTCCGCAATTACAATTACCGGTTGAGCCAAAGTAATTGCAATTACAATTACAATTACTTACCAATTAATGTAATTTGTAATTGCAGAAATAAAATCACAATTACATGTAATTGTAATTGTAATTGCAATTACTTTGGCTCAACCAGTAATTGTAATTGCGGACCACAATTACATGTAATTGTACTTTTATTTCTGCAATTACAAATTACAGTAATTGTTCTCTTAAACCATTGATTTTTATGTTTTGGACCATTATCTGTTTTCGTATTGAAATTGTAGTCCACTTTTGCTCATGTAATTGCAGACTTAATTAATTACTGAAAGTATAAGTATATTTCGTGACGCACGATTCGATCATTTATGACAATAGAAAAGAAAAGTACTCATGTAATTAATTACTGCCCAACTCTGGTTAAGGGTTAAAGATAATTCAATGCAAGTCTCCCTCATTTTCTCTGTTATGTCCTTAACAATTAAAAACACAGACATGGAATTCCTAGAGGTTCTCACTGAGGGTCTGGAGAGGGTGCTGATGGTGCGGGGTGGCGGCCGGGAGGTGATCACCATCTACTCGTGAACTAGACCGAGATGGATCGAAGTAACCGTCTCGCGAAAGCAGAAATCTAGTTTACTTCTCAAAGACCTAAACGACTTCACCCTACGGAACACGTTGCTCTTGTGCCATTGTCTGAGCAGTCACTTGCGTTTCGCGTTGTGAACATATATACATGAACATACATCAGACACGATCACCGACAAACACAAAACATACAGACACCCACAAAACAAAAGAACACACAGTCATACACACGCGCACGATAAAGAACAAACGTCGAGGCGAACAAAAAACGAACAAAATACAAACAACAACAAAAGGAGCAATGCGCACGAACGTGGACACGCGCGGTATATTTTCGCGGACAATTTTTCGCGGTGTTTCGACTCGGATCGAGTTAAATCGCGCGTTTCATGTAGGCTCGCTCCGAGACGGGACCGCCGTCGAACAAGGCCAAAAGTGACATGCCAAAGGATAAAAGTTTCCTTTTAAAACGACAAAAGCGAAAAAAAATGATAAATCAATTTCACACGTAAAGCTAGGATCGTAACCGTAGAGAATCTATCTTATTTACACTCGTCCCTTTTTTTCGATGAGATAGAACAAAAAAAAAGTGGTTTTAATCCGTATACACACACGACAAACGAGCGAAAACGACAAAACCAAAAAAAGCATAAAAAAAGAAAACGATGGAAGCAGGAACGAACCCAGAGAATCTCTTTCTCTCTTACTCTCTCTCTCTCTCTGTCTCTATCTCTCTCTCTCTCTCTCTCTCTCTCTCTCTCTCTCTCTTTCTCTCTCTCTCTTACACACACAGACTCTCACACACACATACACTTTCTCTCTGACTCCGTGTGATAAAAAAAATGAAAAAGGGAAAACGGAAGAAAAAAAGGATACACGGAGGACTGCACACAGAGCGTATCTCGACTCATTAAAAAAAAAAGATTGATTCAAATTGATCTATCGGTGTTATCGATCGCTCGAGCGGACGTTGTTGCTCGTCGAGTGGCTGACATCGTTGAAAAAGAAGAAGAGGAGGACGACGACGAGAGAAGAGAGAAGAACATAATTAACAAAATTCCATCGACGAGGAAGAACCGGCCCGAGTACAAAAACAAAAGAGGAAAAAACAAACAAAGAGAACGGTCGCTACGATTCTAATGAAAACACTCCCGTTGAAACTGAAATCAAAATTTTTGGTCCGAGGCTAAGATCGAAGCATCTACGAAACCACTGCCAGAATACTTTCTAAATGCTTCGCGTTTAACCAAAGACGCGAGAGGCTCATTTTTCTACACGCATCGTCGTTATAGAGAGTATAATGGTATATAAAATGATGTAACATGTATATATACATTATGCAGTGTTTGGGTATAGTGTATATATACGTTAGTTAATATTATATATACATATATGTACATATATGTATGTATAATTATGCCGCTTATAGGTGAGACTTAGGCTAGCCTAGGATAGCGCGATGGTACCACGCCGACGAATACGCACGCGCGCCCGGATGTTCGAACCCAGAAGAACAAAGAAAACAATACCGTGAACGCTGCCGCGCGCGAACTTCGCTCGCGTGGACGTTCGACGTCCAACCACGTGACGGAATCCCACCGTGACCCCATCCGGTTCCCACGACAACTTCCCATCGACGAGGAGACGCCGTCATGTGACACGAGCAACGACGCTCTTCGACACGTAACTGATGGAACTCCGTCTTCAGAGGCGTGTCCAATAGAGAGTTTTCTATGCTGTTACTCTCGAGAGCTTTCTCAAATTGTTCCGTAAAATCCAAATCGATTAACAAAATTCACTTTTGAAATCTTTTACTTTGAAAATACTGGCACAGAACTTGAAATATAAGAGAAATTGATTTGTGTTCTTGCTCTATGTAGTTTTTCTTGGTACCTGTTGAACTAACAAGGACTGTGATCATCGTCAAAGAATTAAGGTTGTTAAACTTCTTAGTTCCTGTTCAATTACAAAAAAAACAATGATCATTGCCAAAGAATTAGGACTCTGATCTTTGTTTATAATATTTTAAGGAATCAAAACCATCAAAACTGTCAGATTAGATCTCAGAATGATTCTAAATTGATTTGTGTTCTTGTTCTATGTAATTTTTCTTGGTATCTGTTAAACTAACAAGGACTGTGATCATCGTCAAAGAATTAAGGTTGTTTAACTTCTCAGTTCCTGTTCAATTGCAAAAAAAAACTATGATCATTGCCAAAGAATTAGGACTCTGATCGTTGTTTATAATATTTTAAGGAATCAAAACCATTAAAAACTCATTTGTTCCTGCACTGTGCAATTTCTCGTGGTTCCTGTTAAACTAAAAATGACTATAGTCATTGCCAAAGAATTAGGGTATTGCTTACAATATTTTCAAGTAAAAGATAAAGCCTGAAAATCATTGAACATTTATTTGTACCTGCCCCATTCAGTTTTTCTTGATTCCTGTTAAACTGAAAACAACTACGATAATTGCTAAAGAACTAAAACAATTGTTGCTCATTAAACACAGTGCATAAATTGTGAGAACTACTTTTGAGAGTAACTCAAGTTATATTTTAGTATTAATTTTATATATTTAAATAATATATATATATACATTATAATTTTATATATACACATTATAATATTATTACGTATTATAATATTATATATTATATTATACTTTAGAGTGGACACGCAGCTGAAGAGAACGACGAAGATCGCCCGGGTGACGACCAAACCGGAAACGGTCATCGGTGACGTATTAAGAAAAGTATATTACTGCCACAGTCTTGATGTTAGGATTACGTTGAAGCTAAACCGTAGTTGCACGAGTTCGACGAGGATCGTGACTCTGTAATCGTTCAGGCCGACCACGGAACGACAAACGACGTTTCTCGACTTATAATTCACTGTTTCAAGTCTTCTTTTATAATTTACAATATTTGTTTTTAATGAGAAATGTGGTTACACATAGAATCAACTGTATTAATATTTTATCATTTTTAAGCGAACTGCGAAAAGTAGTTTGTCACTGTATTACTAATTGACAAAGTATCTCTCTATTGTTCGAAGCCTTTTTTTAACTAATGCAGAGTTACATTAATACCAGACGTATCGATTAATTAGAATGACACAAATTCACCTTCCAAAATAATAAAAAAGATTTTTCGTTCATAATTTTCTACGAAGATACCTTCAGGATTTCAGTAATTTTTACGCCACTTGAAAAATGTAAAAGATCCAAAGTTTTAATGTAATCCTTCATTTTTTAACGAATAGTTGGAAAGAACGTTCTGGTGTCGTTCTACGGTTGAAAGTTCTAATTGTCGTATCGTTGTCTCAGAGATAAACAGCAATAGAGCTCTAAACGTGTTAGGGAAAGTCTAATGAGCCTCGCAGCGACGAGTAACAAGTTAAGCAACAAAAAAAAGAAGAAACTAATCTAGGGTTCTTGTACAGAAAACGTAGATCTATATCGAGCCTACCAGGTATATACATTATTACCGAGGGATTCTTAAGTATTATTAATCTATCAGTACCTAACTGCTAAGCAAAGTATCGACACGACATCGCGAACGCGTCCACAAAGATTCTTAACATTCTACGAAACATATTGATGTTGTTAATTTACGTCATCAGATGCATTCTCCTAGCAGAACTGGGCAAGCTCGAGCTCGGTGAAAAAGCGATCGAAGAATCTCTCGATTTCTCGTTGCCACTTCAAGGATTCAAGAAAACATTTCTACCTTTAAACATTTATTCATCCTGTTGAAGCTACTTTGTAAATGAACTCTCTATAACACGTCTACGAGATTCAATCTAAAAACGATTCTAAACACTCTCAGGTGTTCGGTAATTCTAACTGTTGAATTGCCCAGCTCTGTCTCGGATCAGTTCGAAGGGACAATCTCTCAGAAAAGCCACCAACTCATCGTACCGAGAAGACGAGAAGGGATGGTGGAAGAGGAGAAAGACAAGTTTTGAATAACGCACAGATACTACTCTCTTCACCCCGTTTTATACTTGACTCGAATCGATCCCCAGCGTCCCCGCGAACAATGGTTCGGCCAGCAGCGTTCCCATCCGACTCTCAGAGTGCGCGCGAGATCGATCGCAGAATCATGGCGTACAAAAAAAAGAAATGTTCACGCATCCCCTTCAGGACTGAAGCTCGTTTTTTCCATTGTAATTGCCGACCTGTCGCGCGTCGATGTCCTTGTCTGGGTTCGCGTTTCTATTGTCCAAGGCCTACCGGTCGGTCCTCCTCCGGAAACGAGCACCGACAGCCTTAGAGGCCGGCCATTGCTGCCACAGCCATCAATCTCAACCATGAAATCATCAACTTCTCCAATTTATTCAAGATAAGAATTTTTTGTATTAACACGTTCTTAATTAATATTATAACTTCTATTTAATATACTATACTAATATTTAATATTTCTTTGGCTAGAGTTATGTATAAAAGATAAATTGGCGAGGGAGTAAATGGAGAATAATGTGTTAAAGTCTCTGGAGATTGTGTGTAACATTAATATGAATTTCTTTAAGTAAATTGTGGGATTGACGACGTCATACACGTGTGACTAGCGAACGAGTTAATTGCAAGAACCAAATAGGAATTTATATACAAGTTTATTCATAACGAGCCACCATGTTGTGTCCTGTCTAATTACTCTGCAGATTTTCGCACGAATTTTTTAATTATTACAGACATTGTTATTTTGACTGGGATGAAGACGATATCAAAGTTGTATTTTTTTATGTTAATGACTCTTGTGCGTTTTGTAATTTTGACTCGGATCCTTCGAATGTTCAGATCCTCCTGATGAAGACGATATCAAAGTTGTATTTTTTTATGTTAATGACTATTGTGCCTTTTTTATAATTTTGATGGGTGCCAAAATCTGTAATGTAATTATACTGGAAATAATTGGTAAGAGGGGAATTACTGAGGATCATGGTGTTTGTGGCTGTGACATCGATGGTCGCCTTTAACCGGATCGCCATCTTGGTTTCTTCTTAACCGACTCTCATCGAAGGATAGCGTTAGCGAACGGTCGCGTTTAAGTGTCGTGTGCATGTCACGTTTCATGCATGGCCCGAGACTCTCTCGGCCATGTTTCATTTAGATAGGCACTATCTAATACGTATATACATATATTATATAAATAAGTGAATATTGTATCGTGTGCACGTACATTTGTGTGGCCGTGTGCTATGAACTGCAATTCGCAATACAATCAACAAACAAAATAATTCTTTAGACTCGAATATACTAAAATTATTATTACAAAAATGTCTAATTTAGTGCACTACCGCACACAAAAATTCACGATTCTTGTTTAAATGCTATGACTGACACAGTGGTAATGAATAACCATTAATTATTATTTTTTTATTGTTTTTACTGTTGTCTTGCGATTGTTGGCTCGCCAATGGCAAACAGCACGCCCGTGTACGTGCAAGCGAGTGAATAGTTTATGTGCAAAGAGGAAGTCGAAGTTGCAGCGAACCGAGGTCTTTTTAACACTAGGAATAACCACGTAGAACCGGTGACTTAATTGTAATCGTCACTGTCTACTTAATCGATGTCCGTGAACGAGTCACGGTTTCCGAAAGAGTTTATCCAAATCGGAAAGAGCCGAGCAACTCGGAGAACCTTCGCCGCCATATGCGACCCGTGAAGCGAAGCGATTAATCCTTTCTTCGGTAGAATTTACTGCGACTCGCTGCTAGCCTCGTGTCCCGTGTACAGGACGGTCCAAAAAATATGTTCTGACCACCAAAGTGCCAGCACCTTCATTTCTAAACTTTTGTTGCGGTGCAAAGACATTGCAAAGTACTATAAACGCATTGTTGTTACTTACTGTTGATAAATTTTTTAATGAGATGTTAAAGACATTTTTGTTCCTTAATTTAATCTCTGGTTATTCAAATACTTATATCAATGTACATTATTTTTACAGATCGATTTGTACTCTAATATCATTCATAATTGTTTCAGTATTTATATTGAACTTTAAAGATGCAGATTTTAAAGACTACACTTTTGTTTAATTTATCGGAGCAATGTACATAATTTTTCAAATTGGCTTTACTTTAATATAATTCGTAATTGTTTCAGTACTTATATTGAACTTTAAACATACAGATTTTAAAGACTACACTTTTGTTTAATTTATCGGTGCAATGTACATAATTTTGCAGATTGACTTTAATATAATTCATAATTTTTTCAGTACTTAATATTGAACTTTAAAGATGCAGATTTTAAAGACTACACTTTTGTTTAATTTATCGGAGCAATGTACACAATTTTTGCAGATTGATTTGTACTGTATTATCATTCATAATTGTTTCAGTACTTATATTGAACTTTAAACATGCAGACTTTAAAGAGACTACACTTTTGTTTAATTTATTGGAGCAATGTACATAATTTTTGCAGATTGGTTTAACTTTAATATAATTCATAATTGTTTCAGTACTTATATTGACCATTACATTGTCAGATTTGAAAGACTTCTCGATTCTTAATTTACTGGAGCAATATATACAATCTTAGAGTCTATTTTTCGAACGTCCTGTACAAAAGAGGAACGAAACGTTGAAACGAGGACAGTTGCAAAGCGGATGCATCGTCAAAGGACTGAGACCTCGAAGAGTTTTGTCTCTTTATCTACCTCATCGCCAGGCGTGCTGTCGAAGAGCCAGCGATCACGTGAGAGGTATCGCGCGAGCTTTAAAGCACCTCGTCGCAGCAGGTGTAGCCGAGAAGAGAAAACGGATCCAAAACAAGCAATACAACGCCAAAGAAGAAGTCGAAGATATTGTATGACGACGATGAAGAAGAAAGGACGTCGGGGAACGCTTAGGTTCACGAGACGCTCCCTCTCTCCCTCTATCTTATCGTCCACGATGTTGCGACATGTACTTTCTAATTTTAATACGTTACTCACTTGTCGATTACCATATATTTTATGTGTACTTGCCTATCTGATAGGCATCGGCACTGCATAGTTTATACGAGACATGTTGACTATGAGAAAAGTTTATTCGCGGCGAGGAACTCGAAGGCAGCCATTGCTGGTCACGGAGCTGCGCAAAAATTCTTCAGATCTCAGCTCTGCAATTACAAGAATCCCCGTTTCTCCTCGTACGAACCAACCATTAATTTTCATTCTCAGCGGTTGCTCCATTCACCCCGCCGCCATATTGCTTCCAGAGCGTTCGCTCTCGGAGACGTTGAAAACCGAACGTTCCATTCGACATAACACGATTCTTCTTTTACGGGCATCGAGAATGTACAGAAGAGAAGTGAATAATGTTCGAAAAAATATATAACAATCTTCCATTAATTAACGAAATTCAAAGCTGCTTGCGAAAGCGTTCAGTTACAGAGATTTTCTGCGAAATCTGTCTGTCTGAATGTTTCTGCAAGTTATTCATTCTTTTCGAGCGAGAAACGATGAAACTGCCATCGTGAGAAGACTGAATCGAGAGATTTGCGCGGCTCCGTGACAGAAAAAGCAGGGAAAAAAGAGGAGAGCTGTTCCAGGCGAAGAGAAGCTGCTGAATGCGTTGTACATAAATAGATAGATATAAAGACGACGAAAGAAATTCCGAGGGAAGAGCTTGACGGACTAAGGAGCGGACAAAGAGTATAGTAAACCGGCGGTGAACAAAGAGGAACGAAGAATCGGGGGCGTCGCAAGGAGACACCATTTTCATAGATCGAACCAGTATTGCAGTGTACTCTGCTGCCGCTTTAATATTTTACTATGTCGTATTTACTCGAACGAACAGAAACGAATGCATAAACCACAAGGTACACGAACGGTACACGGGGTGACAGACAAGAGACACTTTAGAAGACACACTTCAGAACACACTTTATACACATGTACACAGATACACACGCGCGCATACAGGAACACGACGAGACCATATGTGCACACGTACGATACGGAGACACGGCGAAGAGGGAAGGGAGTGCAAACGTGTTCCCTTTTCGCCGGGGATTCTACAAGTCTAAAATATTATATACAAAACGGAAGGAGAAACGAAGCAACCGAATGAAGGGAGAAGAGAAATGCTGCGAGCTTGGCGATCATCGGAGGACACGAGAAACGTCGAGGACCCATCGTGAACGGGCCCTTCGAATCACCTCTAGGCTGTGAGATGCGAGCTGAGCAGCAGGAGAATACTTGCTCGAGACCTCAATCACATGTGTCAAATCAAGCGGATAAACCTATATTATACATTACTTTTAAAGAGAAATAAATAAAAACGAGCGCCGGACAAGTCGCGAGAAAACACTGGAAAACTCCGAAAAAATAGGTAAAATTTAAGGGAAAACACGTCGGTCGAGAGGGGAATGAAACGCGAGGATTAATAGGGGCGGGGCTGGGGAGGGGGACCGGATATCCGTTTCATTTTTCTCTCCTCGAGTCACCTTTTAGCGTTTTTTCGACACCGACGACGAAGGGAAGAAACGGACAGTACATTTTCATTTCCTAGACGAAATCGATAAGCGTACATTAAACGAAAGAAAAGTAACAAAAAATCAGGGGGGCGGGACACGATTCGGGGGGGAGGATGTAAACGGAAAACATGCGGACACCGGAAAGTCGGGTTTTGCGCCCCCGTGAATTTTAGGGGGTTTTCACGGGGTGGGGGGATGGGAACACCGGGGATATGGGGGATTGCGTCGCAGAGACGAATTATATGTGTATATATATATATATAGATATGCACATATACGGATTCTATATATATGTGTATATATGTATATGTATATAGAAGAGATACAAGATATATTTGTAGATACGAAGACACTTTAGCCAATCTGATTTAGCGTACGTAATAGAGTCAATACTGTGAAATACCTATAAAGAAAAGGAAAAAAAATGAAAAACTTTACCCTATACCCTTTTAGATTCTAGACGATGATGAAATACTTGTAATTAACTTATGAATGACGAAGTATAAAGAATGAGGAAACTATACCGCGATCAGATCGATTAAATAAATAAACGACATACAACCTACACGACCAATCGACTTATTCCCTACCTCTGATATTTGTTTAACATGTTTTCGTAACAAGTTCTACCGAATGCAATGTACCATTTTATTGAGTTAGAGTATTTTCAAATTGTTCTGTGTTTTGAATTTGATTCACTCGTTTTTCACTTCATCGCTTCTAACGTTAACCATCTGGATGATGTAAATATAATAATTTTCTTCTCGATATTTAATTCTTAGAATTGAGTTGAAACAACCTCTCATACGGTGCTCCTGAAAATTTGAAAATTTTCTACCAAAAGTTCTACCAAATGCAATGCACCATTTTATTCAGTTAGAGTATTTTCAAATTGTTCTCTGTTTTGAATTTGATTCACTCATTTTTCACTTCATCCTTTCTAACGTTAACCATCTGGATGATGTAAAAATAATAATTTTCTTCTGGATATTTAATTCTTAGAATTGAGTTGAAACATCCTCTCATACGATGCGCCTGAAAATTTGACAATGGCGCCACTACACCTAGCGGCAAAACAATGAAAGTGCTAGATAAACGTTACCAACAAACGATTCCGTCAGAATGTGGTGGGTGTCAATATGTAGAATTCTACTTTGTCAAAAAAGATTCAATACAGTATTAATAATTAATAATAATTAATATTAAGTATCGTACGCCGCCCAAATCCATAGCCCCTCGATGGCTGCAGTTATAAATATTATGGCACGCTATAGTAAGTATTATCATTACGATTACAGTCCACTGTTTATTATAATTAAAAATTGAATTTGAAGTAAAGAATGTATTTCTTTTCATATGAAACTGATGCACCGACGAGATACTGTTAAAGACTGCCAGCGTCCATTTATTTATTTTTGTATTTATTATTTCAATTATTATAACGAGAAATTGTTTCGCAGCATTAGCTCGATGTGATTGTCGATTTTTAATATTTTCTAGAGCAACTGGTGTCATTTCCACGAAACAAAATATTATAAATCGACAATCACGCCGATTGCC
>CM052342.1:4290137-4364479 GCA_028455595.1 Lasioglossum vierecki | reverse complement strand
CGCGTCTCCCACCCCTTTCACCCTTTCACTGTTCGACGACTTTAGCCTCAATCGTCCTCTTTCACTTTCGATGTCCTCTCTATTTTACGTCTGCTTGATTTTCTGGTAACTAGAATCTAGTTGATTCGCAATCGTGGTCAACTGGATAGTGTGCTGCATGCATGCAACCTTATACTAAACGATTCAATTATTTGTGGATTTAGTGTGCTCTTTATTGATAGAAATTTTGATTTTCTTCATGGGTTGGCAGATTTTTTAAAAATTATTGCTTTGCCGTAATGAGACATTGAAGTTTTCAATTTTTATAAATTATTCTATTAAACGATTCAATTATTTGTGGATCTAGTGTGCTCTTTATTGATAGCAATTTTGATTTTCTGCATGGATTGGCAGATTCTTTAAAAATTGTTGCTTTACTGTAATGAGACATTGAAGTTCTCGATTTTTATAAATTGTTGTATTAAGATTCATATATGCGCAAACTTCTGCAACGTAATTGTAATAAAGAGACGGATTTTTATCCAAAATAAATATAGTCTGGATTAATTTGTTTCTTTTCTTAATGACTCGGAAATAGCACAGCAGTAATTTTAAATTCTTTAAATTGTTTTAAATGAATGCATGAAATCCCCAGTCCACTAATAAATCTTCTATTCGTCCATTAATTATTTTTAATAGTTTCTTTTTAATCGAATACCGAATACTCAACAGGTGCAACACATTATTCGGTTGCAACGATCAGCATATATTGACTTGTAGTCTTGTTAGACTGAGATTCTCGGAATTTTGCTACCGTATTAGGGCTCGTATGCAACCGTGCACCTGGCTGAATATGTTGACGGGACAAGCTCGAAGAAATTGAGATTAGCATGCAAGATATTCGATAAAGAGAAAGCGCCCGAAGATTTTCTGAACAAATTCTTCCCCCGTGAACTCGAGATACTCACGAAGATCGAAAATCCACATCTCATCCAAGTAAGTTGCTATTTTGGGACTATGCACTTTTGTCTACATATTCTGCAAGTTTCATTAAAAAATTAATAGAATCAGTATAAGGTTAAAAAGTAAGTTTTATTTAAGTGTAAGCAAAACACTGTTAAATTGTGTTGGAAATTAAATGAAAACACCAGAAGCATCTTCTTTAATCTCGTCATTGAATCTCTTCTTGAACCCAGCACAAACGATAATGTAACCTAACAGCTAAAACATTCACGAAAAATAAAATAGCGAACCAAAATGAACAGAAATCTCATAAAGCCTGAATTTATCATGTGCCCTTGAAATCTAGACTTTTAAAAAAAATTCTTTTTTTGCATTATATTTAATTTAATAAACAATACAACTTTTGTCGAAGAAATTTTTTTATATTTTTATAAATAGCGAACCTACCACCCTAGTGTACATCCTCTGAATCCTCATTGCTGATCAAGGATCTCATTACAGGTGCACAGTATACTGCAAAGGGGTCCCAGGGTTTTTATCTTCATGCGGTACGCGGACAATGGCGACTTGTTGGATTTCGTGATGCGAAACGGCGTGGTTCCCGAGCAACAATCGAAGCTCTGGTTCCGACAGATGGCTTCCGGTTTGCACTACCTCCACGGGAAGAACATCGCGCACCGTGACCTCAAGTGCGAGAACATTCTGCTCTCGCGCAAATTCAACGTGAAACTCGCTGACTTCGGATTCGCGAGGTTCTGCGCGGACCAGGCTGGAAGACGAGTCCTCAGCGACACTTACTGCGGTTCGGCAGCTTATGCAGCACCGGAAGTGGTATCTGGAACGCCGTACAACCCGAAGCTGGCGGACGTCTGGTCCCTCGGGATCATCCTGTTCGTGATGCTGAACGCGTCGATGCCGTTCGACGACAAGGACCTGAAGAAGCTGCTGAAGAACCAGATGTCCAGGAACTGGATGTTCCGCTCGCGAGTCAGGGAAACGGTGTCCGCTCTGGCGAAGAACATCGTCAAGCATATCCTCGAGCCGGATATCACTCTGAGGCTAACCTTGGAGAGGGTCCTCGCTCACGAATGGGTTCGTGCGAAGAAGGAGAAGCCCGGCTCCCTTTCCGGAAGGCTTGTCCACTCGGCGCCCCCAATCCATTCCCAGGTAACACGTTTCTTCACATTTTTACACTTCAGACACTGTCAATTGCCTAACTTTCAAACACGAAGAACCCTTTGAACTCGAAACGATTTTACATAATTTTAAAACAATTTTTAGCCATTTTTTTAACACGTTGGCTGCTGAATCACAATCCCCAAAAATGGCCATTAAATATTGAAATAATATTAAAATAATATATTAAATATTAAAGATAGATAATATGAAGATATAAGATATTAAAATAATTTAGAGTTAGTGAAATTGATAGTGGAATTATGTCTTACGTATTTTTATCAAATATCATTTACTCGGATAAAACACGATAAAAATCAATTTATGTATTATGAAAAATGTTAAAGTTTTACGCAAAAGAATTAAAATTCTTTGGAGAAGAATATTAGGGCAGTTCGGCAGTAAGTCAAAAGATGATAGAAGTAGCAGGGGTGGTGAGTTAAAAATAGGAAAGTCCGTAGGGCTTACAATTATCATAATACGTCTCTAACTAGCACTACATAATCAGTACTCGGGCTTTGAATTAATAAACACGAGATATGTATCTTGATTGCATCGCAGCACTCGAAGAGGCTTGTTTAGCCTATGTTTAATCCTCAAGTGATATGGGGTGCGTCGCTTAGAGCTTATGACAATCACGTGGGTGATATAATCTAAGCAGGTTTATTATATACAAAATTCTAGAGAGTCTTCTTCTTTCAGTACATGAATTGAAACGCTATTTTTCTAACGAAATTATTAAAATTGCTGTAATAAATAATGTTGCACTCTAAAAAAATAAAATCGAGATCAATTGAGAACCATTTTATGTGAAACTATTTTAGTGAAACTCGGCCTTTTCAATGGAATTGTTAAAATTATACTGTTTAAAGGGATGAAAGGCAGATTCATTGAGAACCATTTATTTAATTATTTATTCATTTAGTAAGTTTTATTTGGAATATTTTCAAAACCAGCTATAACTTAATAAATTGCGTAAAATATGTACTGTGTTCGGTTATCATATTTTCATTATAATGTTTTTGTATTTTCAATATCCTGCTATTGTAATTTTCGAAATGTATTCTTATATATGTATAAATAATACTTCTTATATATAATTCTTCTTATATATATAAATAATTCTTATATATGAATAAACCTCGTATGAGATTTTCTATAATAAAAAAAACTTAATAAATTATAGAAACTGCAGATGGGATACCCGACAATTAAAATTAATATAATTTCGTCGACATTGCTGAATCACGAAAAAATAATTGCATTTTTTCTTAGCTGATTAGCAAACTAATTTGAAGTAATTGTAACGAGTTTCTTTGATTGCCAGGTGGCTGGAGGAAATTTGTTAGGGGCTGGAGCCGCAGGTGGTTGCAACGTGCCCGTAGTTCTGAGGGGTCTGTCATCCTTCAAGAATTCCGAGAGCCACGGTCAAAGTAGCAGCATCAAATCCACGGACAATCCGAGGAAAAACGCGCAGCTGTCCGCTGTCGAGTGAAGAGAAACCAATCAGAATTATAAGGATGAACCAGCATCGTGTGCATCATGGACGTCGACCAGGTGCCCGAGTATCTCGGCACCGCCAGACAACGATGTTTAGAATTCATTTTATTTTTACTTTCCTGATCATTGTGGATCCTATACATGGTTTTTAATAGTGCATACTTTAATAAAGAATTTCATGATTTTAATCCCTCTTCAACTCACCACTCTCCCTATCATAATTAGACTGCCGATTTCATGCACATTTAAAATTGAAGACATTAGAAGATTATATTATATAATATATTATATATAATACATACAATATATATAATATATATTATATTATAATATTATTCACAGTCTAGCTATAATTATTAAAAAATGAAAAATCCCGTACAAAATAATGAAATATTTAGCAACAACAATGTACATCTCAGGCAGGTAGAAATGAACGAACGCGTTAATAATAATTAAGTTTATTGTACAACTAGCATCTATCAATATACAAAACTATAGTTTTTCTGATTACACGTCCAGCAACGTGACTTCTATATGTAGATAGATAATATGCAACGGTACAGGTAAATATGTTTTTTTTAATATATATATAATATATATATAGTTTACATTAAAACAACAAATAATTTACACGATTCAATATGGCGGCCGCAAGTTGTGAGTCGATCTCGCCCAGCATAGCACCCCATGCCGAGAAAAAAAAATACATGTATTCGCCCGAGGGAGATCGACCCGACGCAGCCGGTCTCGAAATCATCGAGATGACTCTCCAGAGAGAATCGAGGAGTCGGGTGAGGGGTAGAGGCATGCTTATCTAAAAATATGAATTCGTTCATGACCTTAATCAACGGCATCGCGTGTACAAAAGGGCGCGGTTTCGGGTATCATGTGGTCGTTGTGCGTGTTTCACTCGGTCACACGAGCTACGTGTTCCTCTTACAAGATGGTCGGCGGACGAAAAATTACGTGTCACCGTCATGTACAAAAAGGTAGATCATCGGGCGCGTTATCTCTCGCGGTCGATTAGCCAGCCGGATATTAATTGCAAGACTCTCGTGAAAGTAGAGCCTCATCTCCTGTTTGCGATCCCTATATTTACAAGTCCTAAAGCGTTTCTAATCATAGATTATCTCAATTATTTTTACAAACGTGTCAGACAACGAGTGTGTCGTTATTTCGCAAGAGATCTCTCCCTTTTCCACTCTGATTCCTTAAAAAATAATGTATCGAGACTTCCTATGTCGAAGATTTCCAAACAGATTTCTTCTTTTTCTTATTCCCCAAGGTTGTTTGGGGAAGTTAAACCCATCCGCCGGTCAGTTTGTGGAACATCTCCTCGTTCAGTGTTTGGTTCACTTCCTTGGAACGCATTGAGAGGAATATGTAACCTCCGATAAATTCGTGGACCACTTTGCAGTCGGCTGATTGGCACTCGAAGACTATGTTCTCCTCCTCGAACTGCACCATCATGTGCTTCACCTCCCAGTTCACGTTCCATGCCTGAAAAATCAAATTGAAATCACTCGATCATTTTCCACGATAATAAGATCTATAATTTATTTATTTTTTTAAATAAACTTTATGATTAATTTTTAAATTATTTAAATAGAAGTTATTATTATTAAAATTTAAATAATTAAATGTTAAAATTATTATTAAATTATTATTTGTTTTTAAAATATAATTAATTACATTTAATTTAATAATAAATGTTGATGGAAACAATAATTGAACTTTGTTTGAAACGTTTCCGAGATGAAATACTGACTTTCATGGTATTGTATCTCCATGTCTTCAAGTGATCACCGCTATGGAGCTCCATCCTCATCAACCTGTTATTAGCGATGCCCAACAATTCATCTTTACTCTTCCCAGTGAATCTGACCACGAAGAGAGCGATGCCATATTCAGGCAAAGATTGCCACGCTTTTATATAATTCAGCTTAGCCTCGATCAGGGGGAGGTCCTTCACGTTTGCGTGTGCCTCAAGGATCCTCTGAACCAACTAAAATAAAAATGAATTTGCAATCGGTAAAAATCAAACACGAAAAATTTCTTTCTTTTTAACAATAGTGTTAAACCTATTTAACATTGAAACTGATTAATTGCTCCATGACTCTGGAAATATTTCATGTGCCATCTAAATACTGTGGTGCCCAAGATGCTCACATAAGAATTAAAAAAACGACGTTATATGATAGTATTTTTAAATTCTTCTTTTTGTTTGAATCTTTCGTCTTGTCGAAAAAGTATGAGCATTCTACTAATAATGAAACCTGATGGATTTGCTCCATCACTTATCAGAAAATTGAAGGATAATCAGAATAAGAGATAGGTTTAATGCTGGATGTGATGTTTTAAGATTGCACACCTTTCCCTTGAATTTCTTGACGAATCTGGGTGCAACGTAGTCTTCCGGAACAATATCCAGGGCGCTGGGATTGATCGCAGGTGCAGGGGCGGGCCTCTGCAATTGCAGGAAAGCGATGATACTATTCACTTCGCTGTCGTAGGACGAATCAGCGAGGGTGCGGCCCTTGGCCGCCAGTCTACACGCTGCCATCCACTTCGCGTACTGTTGCTCCTGTAACATGCAAGACCTTCTTTCTACCCACTTCTATTTCGCAATGGTACATAACTTCTACACTCTATTGCCATTTCGGACCGCCCGCCCGCACGCTAATTGCATTTCAATAAATATTTCAATCTATATTCTCAATGCATTGGTAAATCCGACTTGGCCGCCATATTGCCCTACTTTGTGCCATGCTATTTCGAACATCTTTCTTTATAGCTCTCCTGGTTTAAGAAATAAGCTCGTTTGTATTTCAAGGTTCAGATGGGTATTTAATGATGCACTTAAAGGGGACACGTTTTCTCTGTTATTTATGGTCGTGCTAAAAAAACCTGGGTAAAGGTATTTCACTCCAAGGAGTATGCTTAACTGAAAAATAATTTTTCTCAAGATTTTTTTTTGTTAAGCCTCATATGCTTCTAAAAAATAAGAATCAAAGAAAATGTAAAAATAATATTTCACCCATTTGTACATTTTCAAGAATCATCATCGAATACTGTCAAAAAGAAAGATCTGACAATCTCTGGAAATAAAAAATGTGCAAGTTTGCACCCGGAAGAACATGAATATTCAATCCGTATACAAATTCAATAAAAACTAAATAAAGCCATCATCGACTGTAAGTTTCCTCCTCGATAAAATAATATATGGGCGTAATTAAAATCGCTGGAAACGAGGGCGTGCGGGGTAGCGTGCGAGGGTGTCGGTACGATCACTCACGTTGTCGCATCTGATCCACATCTCGGTCATGCCCTCAGCGCTGGGCACTTCTAGCCTGATGCCGTATCGTCCTTGGGAGAGATGCACGTCGGGCGTGACCTCGCATCCACGCAGATTGATCACGTGGGCAGGTGCCTCGCTGCTGTTGGTCTCCTCCCTGGTTTTGTAGAGCCTGAGCTGAAGGTCTCGGCAGGTGACCCAGTAGCGTTTGAACGCCTTCAGTGTGAAACGCTTCGGCTTCGAGAAACGTAGGTGATCGCATAGTTCCGGCACCTGGGTGATGTCGCTGGACCCGTTGCTGATGTTGCTGCCTTCGAGGGTGACCTGCAGGTCCGTCAAGGCTGCGTCAATGTCGTCTTCGACGGGCGACGAGGCGCCGTTGCTGTCGTAGCTCGGTTGCGGCACACTCGCCTGCAGATTGACTTGCACCTGTGAACAACGAATACCAATGAGCACGACGTCACACCGGCTACCCATGCCATGGCTACTCGCTCCTTTTATCGTTATGTCCTCCGGTTCAGGCAGTAGGCGGATCGGAAAAACGGAGAACGGTCTCCCGCGCCGCGTAACTCGACCACACGGATATTTGCATGCGAATAGGATCGCGTGGGGGAACCATCTCGAACACTATAGCCGGACGAACGACGCCGCTGCCGGTTTTCTCGTCACGTTTTTAAATAGGTCTTATCCCGCTCGCGGGGCTATACTCTGTCTTTTAGACTTTGCACGGTGGCAGATATACATACGCGCCTCACCGATTTTTGTCAGTTCGGAGATACGATTTTGATGCAAAATTTTTTTTAATAAATCCTATTTTTAACCGACTTCGAAAAAGGAGGTTACTCAATTCGACTTGTATGTGCCTTTTTTCGCTCTTTTTTTAAATTTCTATATATGTTTTCCGAATCGGTACGAAACCTTTTGCATCTTGTAGAGAATGTTCCCGGAGTGGTCCCGTTATAAATGTTCTTTCATTTTTTTCATTCAAAACTACTTTTATTGTTACTTAAAGCGTGACCATTTCTTGGTGATACTTGCACAACCGTCGACGGGGGTCTTTCTAGACGAAGGAATCATAGTTTCAAGGACAAAAAATGTATATTGAGAGTTCTTAAAAGACCCTATATTTTATAAATGTTTTTGGCGTAAACTTCTTGAAATATTAGGATGGATATATCTGGGTCTGAAGAGTCCCACTAACAGCCTGAGCGAGTGCTAAACTGATATATCTAATGGGTTTAATTTTAAAGATGCAAATTGGACCTGCTGAACCATAGTAATCCATGAACGATATTTATAAATTTAAGATTGTTTTAATTTTTGGTATGTATGCGAGAGAATATTTTTTAAAATTACTCCTAGATAGATACTTTGATAGACTGTAATATCTTCAACAATAACTTCAGCAAAAACCTCCATTATTACAATATTCATATTAAAGATGCAAATTGGACCTGTTGAACCATAGTAATCCACGAACGATATTTATAAATTTAAGATTGTTTTAATTTTTGGTATGTACTTCTGTTTTGTACTTTTTTTAAGCTCTCCTGTAAACTACTTGAAACTCTTGCTCGGTCTCGATTGTCGGGACTGTTTGTTTCGCAATTTGCCCGATTAATGGAGCTTCCACCGTAATATTTTGGCAACGTTCTTCTTTGGCACCGCAAGCTATTTCCGTCTGCCGGATCTGGGCGTTATATATAGATCGATCCGGTTTGCAGGCACCGGATGTTTGGATCGTGAAAACGTTGTCGCGTAAACAGTCGCGTGTAGTTGGGAACTACGGAAAGTACGGAAACTATAGAAACTACGGAATCTATCAATAACCCTGCTCCGTGATCTATAAAAAATGCAATATTTTAGGAAAACGATCTATTTAAATCTGAAACACCTAATTTCATTCTTTTCCTCGATATTTTCCAACTGTATCATTTCCTAGGAAATATGAGTTGCTACTTATATATCTATCTATCTTTGTTTTCAATTATTAGTTTATAAAACTGTTGCCAAACTATGAGTGACAGTTGTCTGATTAAAACAAGTCTAAACACGATGCAACACGTTAGAGTAGAACCTGTAATAATCCGAACCAATAGTGATTTAGCTGATTACCTAGTTAGATTAAATCTGTACCAATCTGTACAGGGAATCGTGTTGCATTATGAATAAAGATGACTTCAGATGTCCCGCGTTTGGATAAGCGAGGGCCCATTAAATCGTGTAAACGTGCTGGGAATAGCGTCGTGTTTGTCCTCATTTTAATCAGAAAATTGTCGCAAATACGTTTTCTAAAAGTTTCGTAGAAGGCTCAAATTAATGAATAAACTCAGCAAAATAAATTCACAGCTTCCAATGGATGTCTCAATATTAATAGCTAAACCAAACATCAAAGCTTGTCACTACATGTTATCATTTTTTTAAGAGCTGTGGTTTTAAAGTATAAGTTTTGTCTATACTGTTCCAACTAATCATATGTCTGTATTAAAATATCTGTGTATCTCGAATATACCACATTCTATTTTGTAATTATTATATTCTGTTTTGTATGTGACGTATTTCTTCTTTTTTTGTAATTATGTTGAAATAAATCTCATATGAGATTTTCTAATAAAGAAAAAAGATAATTACAAACCAAAATTTTATCTAGTTCTATAAAACCTACCTGAAGAGCAGCGAACATCAGCATCTCCTCTTCGGTGCAGTCGATCTCCTCAGCTAGGAGCTGCCACTTGGCCTGCTCGTACATCATGTTGATCCTGACAGCATCAGTTTTCGGGTTGAGGTCGTAGAAGGAGTAAAATTTGAACTTGAGCCTGAGCGTGTCGAATTCGCGGATCCCCTGTTCCATGATTGACAAAGAGGAGTCGAGCCACGCGACGTTCATCCTCGCTCGTTCGACGAGATTTTTCGGCCTGACCAATTTCGCTCGCACCTCCGGTGAGATGGAGGTGGGGCTGTGGGCCAGGGAGTCGGAGAGTGCTCCGTTCAGCGCTTCCAGGCTCATCGTGCTGTTGTTGGCGTTGAACGAGTCCGAGCTACCGAATCCGGACGAGTTGTTGTTCCTCTTCCAGGTACCGGTCTGTTGTCGAACAAAGAAGCACAGAAAGTGCGAGCATGAGAGAGCGAGCTAGGCAACAAGGTAGCCAGCAGGTTCAGCCAGCAATAAATACAGCTAATGACCACTCCCGGGGCCTGGAAAAACGGGGCCCGCTCTCGCGAGAAGCAAATTAGTTTCCCGAGACGAACGATAATGATACCCCGATGCTGATAAATCATGGCAACGCAACGGGGTCGATCGAGCATTATTTATTACCATAACAGGTCCCGAGCTCTGACTCCCTCTGTCTTTATTTCACTCGCTTTCATATCGATTCTGCCCTCGAGAGCAGACCAAAGGGAATACCAGAGGAGCAATCTTTGGTGAATGGAATTTTCAAACGTTAGAGGAAACAAGACACACACATCACACACGTTTCATTAATTGATAGATTGTCAGAAAAAAACAATTAATTAAACATATGCGCCGATATCGTTAATTTATGCTTAAAGCAACTTACGATCGATATTATTTAATATTTATTAGAGGAAACAGTGGTTGAAGTTTTTTTTATTAATTAATTATGCCTTTGTTTATGCTGGGTGTTTCGGGACATTGGTGTACTCTCCTTTCTTCAGCGATTTTAATGAAGATGGACTCAAAAACTGTTCTCAGAGTTTCAGATTTATTTTGCTGCTTACCGAGATGGGAGAGCTGATCGGAGTGCTATGGTTCCTGTTGCTGGGTGTGACCGGCGCACACATGAAAGGACTACTCTGGTCCAAACTTCCCGTCGATCCCCTGGGACTCTGGCTCACCGGGATAAAAGTATTTGTGTCTGCTGGCACATTCCAATGGCCGTTCTTCTGATTCTCGACCTTCTTCTTCACCGGCAGGTCCTTCAGATTGTACTTGAGGTGGTTCGGCTCGAGTGGCTTGCAGAACGACAACTCCTCCGGGTGTCTGATACCTGAAGAATTAGTGGATGATCGTATTTTAGGAGCATGCTCACTTCAATCTATTTTCGTGCAATTTTTGCTTCCTACATCTTGAAGACAGCCTACTTATCAAATTTTGATACACGTAAATGACGAACTGCGGGCTTGAATTTTTTCGTGAATGTAATACAATGTAATACAATGTCATACAATGTAGTGAATGCAATTTCCAAACAAGTCTGTATTTAAAAAAAAAATGGTAAAGAAGCAACTACTAGTATTTTCTCTGTAATTTCTGTTAATTGAAATATTTCCAAAATTCCATTTTTCACCTCATGTATGAAACTAATTATACTAACTCGTCGTGGATCAATAAATACAAATTTTTTAATTTTAAGAAACTTAAAAAAAAAGTCTTAAAAAGTATTTTATAAGACTGCCCAAAAAATTTTAATTATGGGGAATTATATAATTTTGTAACAAGTCCTGGAGTGAGAGAGGGGGAACTGTCCTCTTTTCCATTTGTTTTAGACAAGAAGTTTATATATCTGTCTCTCTCACTCGAGAAAAGCGTTGGCCAGTCTATTTGCGAGCGTGACACGCGGAAGGCTATCGTCGAGGTCATCTGTCTGCCGGTTCGCGACAAAAAGTCAAGAAAACCAAGACTTAATAACCGTTGCGACAACAGGAACGCTTCGGTTTCTGCCGTTTCTCAGTATTCTCGAGAAACCTGAAAACGTCGGCCAACAATTTCCTCGGGCGTGTTACAAAGCGAGCAATAAAAAACCGTTCTTCTTCCCCTCTGCCGACAGTTTTTAGATGGGAAATTAGACAAGGTTATGTAGTGGCTTCGTTATCGCGGTGAACCACTTCCCTGATTAAAAAGCTACCCGTTAGGAAGCCTCGGCGAAGTTCAGCAACGAGGAGGCCCGCGACCTTCGCGTGACTGGGAATTTAACAATTTTATTTCATCACGGCGATTAATTAACGCCCCGGCTCGGTTACGTGTCGCCGCTCCAGGAATCGTGTTTTTAAATGGTGAACCTTGTGAACCATTTAGCGCCGCGCCGGTTTTTTGGTTCACACATGTTCGATGTTTGCCTGAGCTGGGCGAGTAAAGATTTTTTTTTAAATTACTCCGAGATAGATACTTTGATAGATTGTCATTTATCCGCAATGTTTCTTAGGTTTTGTTTTCGTGATGAGAATCCACTGAGAATAATATCTTCGACAATAACTTCACCAACAACCTCCATTATTACAATATTCTATAAATCTTTCCTTTTGTCAAATTTGAAATAATGTTTAATCATTTGCTCTTTGCAGTAATATATTCTTTAACAACAACTTTAGCAACAATCTAGGACGAAACACCTCCTTTCTTTTCCTCGTATTAAAACATTTTAATAGCTAACGTGGTTCTTGAACCTGAAGATTCAAATCCGAATCCAGCGTTTAGTATTCACAACAATAGCTAATTGTTGTTGTAAAAAATTTGTAATGTCCTGAAGATAAATTACAATTGATAACTAATTAATTAATTATTTAGCAACAATTACAATAAAAGTGAAGGATGTGTCATTCATGTACAACTAACATGGCTAACTAAGGGGTGTTTTTTAATGAGAGATGCACTTGCCTAATTCCTTGCAGAGATTGATAACGGCGTTGAACGTCTTCACGGAGAAATCGACCTTGCAGTCGAGGCAACGCATGTCCGGCAGCTGCACTCTGAGCGTTTTGCGCATCGGCGTGAAGTGCAGCCGTGCATCCGCTGCAACGCCATACTGATCGAGGGTGCTCCTCGTCCTGGTCAACCAATGATTCCTCTCGGGCCACCATAGAGCGTGGTCAGACCAGTTCATGGCGATTTCTGCAAACAGAAAGACAAAAGCTTGGTCAGCATAAAATTGCTATTGTGCTTAATTAAGTGAATTCAGTAAGAATAATTATACATTCAAATAAAAGGTCAATTTAAGGCAAATTTCCGCTAATTTGAACAAACATTTTTTCAGATCATTCAGTAGTTACGAACCCATAAAAAAGTCTGTAGAAAATCAATTAGGGGATGCAATAAATTTTTACTTAACGGCTGCCCTCTCACAATAGTGGCAAAACATTTTTATTTTGCATGAAGATTCGCTACAGATAAAATCCCAACAGCTGCGCCATACAAATTTTCCTAAATCGACGTGCTGGACGGCTGATCGAACGCTAGCAACTCGTCCGAGGAACAATCGAGTGACAGCGATCGACAGCACGCTGTCATTGTCCCGGAGTGTCAAAGAATCCGCTGGCAACCGATCGCCAGGATGGCGACCGGCGTTCTTATCTCGGCCTGTCGATCAGCGGCAATTCGAGACACGAAGATGGACACGGTCGATTGGTTGATGGCCGTAGGGGGTCGATTATTTAATGCTTCTTAAAGCGAGTGAGGCCAACGTCAATTTATCAATGAGGATCCAACTTGGCCGTTTATAGACGCCGTAGACAAGCGTGTTTATTGGCCTCATCGTCGGCCCCTTTGATCGTTTCGCGACCCGTCGACGATCCCGGAAACAGAAAACACCCCCAATTTGATGGTGACATTGGGGGAGAGACCTGTCTCTCCTGAGTCCTGACTCAGGGGCATTATTGTCCGGATGCATGGGGCCTCGATGTTCCGGGACGACGATAACGCACCACCATAAATTGATCCATTAAACCAACAATGGACGCCATGCGGACACATGTAAAACCGTGCTGCGAGGGAGGAGTTGCTCGGACGTTGCTATAATATCGTTAACGTTGTGTTTTTACCACTAAAAGTAGTTTACATTACTTTAGACAAGTTACAAAAATCTGTCCATCCTAATTTTTAGCCACTCCTTGCCTAATATACATATACAGGGTGGGGCGCCACATTTTGCCATCTAGATTTACGTTATTTTTATTACGCATAGCAAACAATGTTTCAGATGAAGTTGAATGGTTTTGAGAGGGGCACATTCTGATGGTATATTTTTTTGTAGGTGGAACTATGTAAATGACATATGACGGTCATAAATGTTTTTATAAATAGAATCATATATTTTTTACTGCATCAGCTGATGCTCCTTCATATTCTTTACAAGAAAGTATTAATCTATTTGTGTAAAAAAATCAGTAGTTTAGGAGATTATGGGGTTGGTGATTAGGAGATTAGGAGACTACATTGTCACATCGAATTCATATTATTGACCAGAGAGTCGAGATGTCCTAATAAATTATAATTAAAATATCTCCTAAACTAATAATTTTTTTACACAAATAGATTAATACTTTTTGTAAAGAATATGAAGGAGCACCAGCTGATGCAATAAAAAATATATGATTCCATTTATAAAAACATTATATAAAGACATGTACAATACTATTCCTCTACGTAGGTTCCTACTATACCGACTACGTATTGAATTCCTCATGGGTGCACTTTACAAACTCAATATTCGGTGATCACAAATATTGAAACTCGTTAAAATGTTACGAACGACCACGTTAAAGATTACGAAAAGAACGAGGCTCCTGTCCCTGACGATTATTCAAGTCTTGCGCACAAGTTCCACCAATTTCCAGAATTCCCAGTGTCCCCCAAGACGTCTGCATTTCTGGCGTCCCCTTGCATTCCACGACGGCACCGTAGATTTAATTTCTGTTGCGGTCGCGAATGTACGACTTCCCGAGTCTCTGACCGCAGCCCTAAGAGACGTCACACACGACGACGTGTTTTTCTTTCCACAGGGCCCGTATATCCGGGACATCTGCGACTCAACGTCCACAGTACGCTTCCTATCCGGGCCCCTGTTCGATGATTTACTGACATGGCCGACAGAACACGTGGTCGCCTCCCGTTTGCGGTGTTGTTACACGGAGTCTTTACCAGCTATCGAGTTTCCCAGTCGGCGGATTCCCTAAAATCTTTACGACATTTTTTAGCCTCCTTCGTTGGGAAGTCTTCCTACCTTCAGCGTTCGAGATTAGGAGAGCTGTGAAGGAATCTGGATAAATCCTCGTTTGTAAATTAGGATTTAGAATGATTAGGCTCGAAGTTAGGATATGATATCGAGTTACCAAGACACGTAATATTTAATGAACGATTATGACAAAAAAATTCATTTGTAGAAGTTTGCAGGGATATATCTATGAAAAGAATATTTGAAAATGGAACTGTTAAAGTACAACCACAGGTACGAACACATTAGAACAATAGGACTATGGATAACTGCATTCAAATAATTCTTTAATTAATCATTTTTCAGCTGACATAGATGTTAATACTTTTTTTTACAGAGAATAGAAGGCTGCGTCGATTGGCGCATTAAAAAATGTACGTTCAATTTGTATGTGATTAAAATGTCCTTGACGCGTTCACCCACCCAAAAAACTAGTAACACCAGTATATGCATCTCTTGAATTTATTTAAATCCAAATATTTCTTGTTCCGTATAATAATAATTACGTAAATCAAGGTGGTAATATCTGGTGTCCCACACTGATAGCTTATGACAAGAATGAGAAATTTGAAGCAGTAAAAAAAACATGAAAAAGAACTTATGTTCAGCACAAATATTCAGTCCAGTCGTTTGTAAATTAATTCTTATTGTAGAGGATTTATGGAAAATTACTTTTATCAATTACTTTTGTACATAAACGTAAATTTATAGGATAAGTTAAGATTAATGTAGTTGTAAGTTAGGGTAAGTTAAAAATGTAAAAAATGTAAAAGAGTGTATAGAAAGGAACTTGTTAAAGGATTTGTAAGTCCAAGGGGAATCAAATAAAATACTACTGCTACTTTTATCATTTACAGGATGAGGAATTCCGAAGCCAATGTAGAGAAACTGTGAATAAGAGGCAAAAGGAGGTAGCAGACAGCTCGAATAACTTAATTGGTCGGCGTGAATCGTCCAGGACCACCGCACTGGTCGCAAACCTCGTGCGGACGCGTAATTGCCGCGAGTCAAGGTGATCGCTGCGATACACTAATTACCGGTCCCCTGTTTCGAAGCAACTGTTGCGAAGATAAAATCTGGCCGAAGGGGGATGGGGAGAGTTTCTTGGGCGCGAAAAGGGAGACACAAAAGGACCACGTCTTCTCCCGGGGCAACTCGCGCTTCAAAAGGCTTCCTCGGACATTCTTCCTCTAGAGGACCCGCGACCACCCCAGCAACACGCCCTCCTTTCTTCCTCCTCCCGAGTCGAGTGCACAAAGGCCCTTTCTCTCCACCTCCTTTCTCTACCCTTCGATTCTTTCTAGTTGCGCGAGGAGCTTGTCGCAGCTTGCTAAACGCGATTCTGTTGCCATTCACAATGCCCGACGCCTTAGAAACTGATGCTGCGCCACCTTTCGAATTTCTGGGACACACGTGTGCCGTTCTTGGTTGTACTTTCCCTTCTTCGGGGCAGCCATGTTTTGGGGATGAGGATCTTCATTAGATCTACAGAATGTAAAGAAAAGTTCGATCTTATCGATGAAGATCTGTGAAACAATTCGCCGCAAAATTATCCTTGACTAAGTTTCAAGTAAAACTTGTTCTCTTTGTTCTTCGTAATAAATTGATAGATTTTGTTCCAAATAAAAAATTTTAGATCGTCTTCAGGATTGAGTGGATATTTAGAAAATGATTGGGATTATTTTTCAGGCTTCAACATACCCTGGAAAATTCCGAAAAACGTGTGAGGTGTTGCATCTTTTAACAAGGATGTCATCGATTTGAAATTGTTTGGAAAAGATGTTAAAAAACAAGGTGTTGAAGAATAAATAATAGAACAGTTTAGCTGACAGCAATGAAAATCAGTGTAAATCAGAAACAAGTATGAAAGCCGGTTTCCTTTGAAAGGGTTGTTGTCGCGTGGATTTCGAATTGTTTGCAGACTTTTCTGGAGCGAGCCAAGCATAGTGAAGATTGGTACACGCGTTCGTCGAGTTTCGCACCCCCGTCAACCCCCTTCCCGTGTCCATTCTTTCGCAAGAGTGGCCCACTCTCTGGCTCGGCAGCCGGCAGAGACAACCCTTGTGCGAAGACGTCGACAAGGGTGTCGGCTGGCTCAAGGGTTTCATCCCTTCACTATCTTTCTCTCTCACTCTCAAAACCAGGGAAAACCGGTCCATTTGTGCAGGTCCGGGGAAACAGAAGCACAAAGAGTGAGAGAAAGAGGGAGGCGCGGAACGAGCCGCTGAAAAACAAATTTTCACAGCTGTGCCGCGTTGAGTTCGCTCGATTTAACGACTCCGAAAATCCATGTCGGCTTTACAGCTTCGACGGACTATTAGGAAAAACACATGGTGGCTAAATAAGGATGTGTGTGTAATGTTGGGGTGTGTGAATAATTACTACCCTGTGCGGTAGCACGAATGATGGACAGTCATTCTTATATGTCAGGATTTCTTCAACTTTGAGAGGGTTGCTTGTCGTTTGCGTGGAAGACATTCATTTTTTAATCATGACTTCATGTGCTTGTGACGGGTTTAGAAAATGTTAAATCTGGGAAATAAAATAATTGACTCCACGGGTATAAAAGATTGAAGAAAAAAGAATCCACTTATTTTATTAAGATCTTCAAGATTTTATTAAGTACACTGACTTAAAATAAAATAAAATTTGTACAAGATATGGTCTGGTAGTTTTGGTTGAAAATTTTGGAGAATTTTAAGAAGTATACTAGAACAAACGTTTTGTTTCTTGATAAATCCTAGAAGTTCATGGAAACTTACGTTCTCACCCTATCAATGTCATTGCCTATATTAAAGGCGCCAGTAGATTAATTATAATCTGCATTAAATGATTTATTACAAGTGCATAACTGCCTGGTGATGATGCGACTGCGATAACACTCTAACCTTCTCCCACTTTGTGACATTTTACTGTCAAAGGAGGATATTCTTGACATTTTTATTAATCGAATAAATATGAAATTGAATAAAACTGTTTTTTCTTTTCTTATTTTTCATAAATTAGAAATAATGTAAGAATATTTTTTAATTCTTATATAACAATGCATACTGGGATTCACACATAGATCCATATTATTGCAGTTGCATTATCGACTCGTGCCTCCAAGTGCAATTACGTTCGGACATTTATGGGCCAGGAGGATACCTCGAAAACGCATTAGCTGCACGTTCTCCTGTGCGAAGTATGCGAATTCGAAGGACGACGCGGATGTACCGTTAATAGAATAATTTTTTCCGACGGTGACCCGACGTGCCACGGATTTTACGCACCGTTACGTTACATCGTTTACTGGTAAACAAGATAGAGAGAGAGAGAGAGGAAAATGCTCCCACGGGAGTAGAGACCACGATCGTGCAACTGCGCGCTATAAATATTTCGCGAATTTTAGGAGAACATCAATATATTAGACTCACAACTACAACGATCAAATTTGAATAGGAGTAAATGAAGTAAAGTTTTATATAAACAATTAATTTTATGGAATTCAATGTCAGAGATAATTTTTCACATCATTAAAGAAATTCAATGTAAAACAAGAAAACGAATTTCTAGGTCCTGGTCCTTGCAATTCGTGCAAATAATTTTTATTCTGAATATTGGTTTATTTAGCAAGAACAATGTTGATACGGTAGCTTACATTACATAAGTGTTACATTGTTTTTAAATACTTACGGAACATTGTTCAAAAAAATTATAAATTATTTTCCTTCTATATTCAGAATGAATATGCAAGTCTCTGCAATTGAATAATTTTTCTGCACGAAATGATTGAAAAACTTCATACATCAGTGCAACTGTCAAGGTTTAAGATCAACTCCTGCTCTATTAGAGCCCGCAACATCGTGTTCGCCGTAAATTGCATACAGTCCACAGTTATGGGTTAGTACAGCTGCCCACGACGCGTTTAGTATGCATTGTCTCCCGTTACGACTCCTGCGAGGCAGACGCTACGACGCGACGTCGTCGTTCCATCTGCGACACGGTCTTCTGTCCGAGAAGAGCGAAACGCGCCTGATCGGATGAACACGGTGCACCGGCTGCATCCGTGGCTCTTATGCAAATCTTGTTGGGTAACCGCGCGAGAGGACTCGAGAAATCCTCCACGGTGAGGTAATCTGTCGTTGATGATTTCTCGCTTGGCTCAGGTGTTCACCGTTTCCTTTAGCATTTCCCTTCACTATGTTTTCCTTGCGTGAATGTTCCTTCTTCTGATTAAATATCCCCTAGCTGATTAGAAAGTGGCTTCAATAGGTTTATAATTTCGCGGGTTATTTTTATATAATTTTTTGATTCAAGTATAATTATTATGTAGCAAGTATAATATTATTATTATTATATTCAATAATTATTACATCATAGCCAAGCCTCGACACCGTTTTATCAACTCCTCTTTATTTAAAGAGATATTCTATATACACTGCAAACAATTTTACGAAGCTCAAACAAGATTTTGTTTAATCCGCAGTCTATATACACATAATTATTTTTATGCAATTATTTTATTTAACGTAACCGTCGTGTTATACGCAGGTTACCAACTCACAATGAGTTTCATTAGAGAGAGACAGGTTTAGTTAGATAAATTTTCTGTTACATTTTTTATTTTTAATTTAATTTTAATTTTAATATTTTCTTTTTTTTTTTAATTTTTTATTCGAGTCTAACAAGACTTGTTCTATTTTCTTCTAATCTAATGGAGTTTTTAAATTCACGAAATACATGTTATTACCGTTTGTGAACAATGATAATAATCAACTGAGATTGCATAATCACCTCAAATACCTGTTTACCGCGAGGAAATCATGTCGGAGATTTTTTTTCTCGGTCGTTTATCAACTTCATGTACGGCTGTCGGCGATTATAGGACCCGCATAATAGGTAAAACGTTGGGTCGCGATATTTAGATCGGTCAACGGAGATCAGTGACCGCTGCGAGATGGCATTTAACGAGGCATGCAGCTCATCCTTGCAGGAAGTTCGACGTCGGAAAGTGCAACGAGCGAAGCGTTTTGAAAGAGCGAGGGGTCAGCCAAGCGGAGGAACCGCGTCCCGTCGATTCGTCGACGGGAAAATGTTCTTTGCATAACAACGAGAATCCCGATGGTGGGTTAGCTCGATGTACCGCTAGGAGTGGCACGGTGACACACTAACGAGCATAACGATGCCTTCGTGTCGTTTTGTTGCCGAGACCGGAAACGCTTTTGCAATACCGAGCGCGAAAACAGACGGTACGAGTTGTTACTGTCTGCTCGTAAAAGACGAATCGGTTGAGAAAACGATCATTAACAGGCTGTGAAACGCTCTGTGGGAGGCGAACTGTGAGAAACTGATATTTAATCATGTTATTTTTCCTGAATAATATCTCCATGAACTATCCAAGATTTTGTGTGTTTTAAATTATTTATTTATAAATATACACGTATATATTTTACATCCAATATCGTAGCCAAAATGTCTAAATAAAATTAGAAAATTAATTATCGAATTTTTTTTAATAAGACCTCCGGGAGGTCGACCATAATTTATTAAATTACAAATATTTTTTTAATAAAAAAATTATCAGATACTCTCTAAAGTACGCTCTTTTAAACGCGACAATTCAAACGTCAATTTCTAGAATCAGAATTGGTCACTCAGAAGTAACCCATTCATTTTTGTTAAGCAAAAAAGAAAACATGATCTGCGATGTATGTAAAGTACTAGTTAATATAAATCACCTTATACTGGAATGCAAAAATATGAAAATGAAAGGAAAAATTCTTCTTGGATCTTTACCCATTCTGTTAGGTTCTGAGTAACACATAGTCGGTCTTGTCCAATATATCAAAGATACTAAGATGTAAAAAATATTCTGAGAAAATGTACCGTGTTACTAATGACCTTTGATGTTAAAGCAACATTAAATAAATAAATAATAACAAATACTTGTCGAACAGTCTTCCTGTTCCCGAGAAAAAAATTCCCAAAGATCACTTCGTCTATAAATCATATCTAACGTCAATGTACATCGTTTTAGTAAAACGACCTTCAAAATGTCAACCATAAATTTGCAACTGATAAATATTGTTAAATAAAACAATTACGAGGTACTCTTCAAAATTTGCCTGTTTGAACCCAGTCACTTTTTTCGAGCAAAGTCTTCCAGCCTTGAAGAACAAAAATTCCAAAAGCTCAACCCTTAAGCCGTCAAGTATGCACTTTATTTCGAGAAGTTGGTGCGCAGGAAGGGCCAGACGTTTCGCGTCTGGTGTTCTCGCGATCCCAGAAGCCAACGGCCGCGATATTTGCTACCGAGAGTCGCTATTTATACCATCGAACCGGCAGCCATTCTAAAAAGTGACATCGACTGCCGCGAGAACGGTAGATGAAGAGAGTAAGAATGGATAAGCGTGTGTTTCCGTTCGCGCAACGACGACGACGACGATGCAACGTTAGGGTAACATTTTCTCTGGCATAATCAAGGGGGAGCATGATGACGGAACAGAAACCGGACGGACGGTTTCTGACGGACTCCTGACAATATCTATTTCGGTGAAGAACCCGTCTGCAGTCTGGTGTAAATACTCGCGGCGGATGTAAATCGAGAACACGCCGGAAGAATTCCAAAGAAACGCGCGTGTTTCGGGGATTTCGACGCCTGGGACGGCATTCCGTGGAAATTCCACGGAGAAACAGAAATGCCACTTCGTTCGCTGCATGTTTGAGCAGAACAAGTTGCTGTCAAGAATAAAGAGTTTCGAGATTTTCTGCGAAACGTTAGTAGAAACGTCTTGCTTCGACGTTCACTGGTCTGACGTGGCTTCTGAAATTTTTGTTAATTTTATATGTCCTTATTTCTGTATTAAACTGAAGCAGGGTCCGATACACCTGGGAAAACATTTGAGTAATGCTCTATGACTTTGAATATCATTTTGAGAAACGATTACTTTAAATTACGATTACTTTAAAATATTCCCATAATTTAGTAACTCACAAATATTTTTTTAATAAAAAAATTATCAGATACTCTCTAAAGTACGCTCTTTAAAACGCGACAATAATTATCAAACAGTCTTCCTGTTCCCGAGAAAAAAATTCCCAAAAATCACTTCGTCTATAAATTTGCAACTGATAAATATTGTTAAATAAAACAATTACGAGGTACTCTCCAAAATTTGCTTGTTCGAACCCAGTTACTTTTTTCGAATAAAAAAATAACCCAGTTATTTTTTAATTTATTATTAAAATTATTTTAAATTTTGAATAATAATGCTCTATGACTTTGAATATCATTTTGAGGAACGATTACTTCTCACGAAGTCTACTTACATTGTATTAACCTCTTGTTCTTCCTTTATTTATTTAATTGCCTTATTTTTTATAATTATGTAATTATGTAATGTAATTAATATAATCTGTAAAGGAAATTGTTTAAAATAAGTAGCAGTCAAGGAACTGTCCTTTGAAGTAAAATTCAACTGAAACGCTTAAAATAGGAGGGAGTTGTCGGCGACAAAATTGAAAAATAATTCGTAGTGCAAATGGTTAAAGTGAAACAAGTAATTTTTTTGAAATTTTGACTTACATCACTTTCGTATCTCAACGATACGCTTACCTCGCCGCTCCACTACGATATTCCCGTATTTATTCAGTTTAGTCATAGATGCATAAAAATTCTAAATCTAGTAATGATGAAAAAACTAACAAAATGTGATGGAAAAAGGATAGGCATAGGATAGGTTAAGAAATTGTAAAGGGAACGGGTCTTGTAACCCGTAAGGGATCAAGAAATAAACATACATACATATGATGGAAAAAATCCTGGCGAAAGCATAAACAGAGATAGAAAAAGCGCCGACAAAGCCAGCCGGCTCGATCGGGACACAGAGAGGACGAGGGAGCATTCGATCAAAATGCAAACGGGATTTAATTACGAACGATTGGAGGATCGAGCGAGCGTATCTGGGAGTTTCCGAGGGCGGAGAACAAATTAAAGGCAATCAGGGGGTCGGTGAACGAGATCCCGTGCCGGATTACCCGGGTTCGAAGATCGGTTGCGTTCGTCGAGGGAGGCTCATCTGCGACGACGCGGTCACGGATCCTTTGAGTAAAAGGATTCCCTCTTTTTTTTCACGTCGCAGCACGGCGATAAATTTTCGACTAAGAAGCAGGCTTAATGACCGAGAGGCCGCAATTTCGGCCGGGTTCACTGGCTGGCGACGACGCGGATTTCACGCGGACCGTTTACGAAGCATTCCTCGGAGCGGGCGCAGGTGCCGCGCGCAATATCAATGCGATACCCGTCTAATTATTCAAATTGCCCGCCGCTTTGTAGAATCTTTAAACGGGGGACCCGCTTAAGCACGTGCTTTCCCTAATTGCGGCTCAACCCGTAGACTTATGGTTCGAAAAGGATCGGTAGCGAAGAACCAGCATTTTATTAGGTTGCTCGGAATAGCAATTTCGCTCTGCAAAGGAGAAATGAAAGAAGTTTTATTCGACGTTGTAGAAGTGTGCGTAGTAAATGATCTGTGTACATGTAATGTACGAAAATCACTATTATATGAATTATTATTTTTATTTTACTTGAAATGTATAAGCATATATTCGATAAAAACAAGGAGTGCGAATGTGTGTTGAGAATAAAAAAGAAACATAAATAATAAGTGAGAGGCAAAATGTATAAAGTGAACTTGATTGAACGAAATGAAGAAACGAGTGTGCATGAGGGAGCGTTTTGTTTGTGTTACACGTAATATGTTTTCTTAAGTACATGGTTCATTTATAAAAATTTATAATACCATTCACTGCTTGAACAGTATTGGCCACTTAAATTGAAATTCAACAGGACAAAATAATAAAAGTAAATTATATAGGATACGTCGGGAATATTGAACAAAATGAAACTGTTTCAGTGAATGAAACGTGTAAGCGAAGGATTGAATCTCTCGTTATCAGTTTTTCGAAAGTGCAGCGGCGAATCTGGGCCGAGTTTACGATTCCCCCGGTGTCCCTTGCATCGAGTACCTCGGCGACGACCTGAAACGATCGTCGCGACGAGGTTGCTTATGTACGCCGCGAGTATGTGCATACACGCGACCGAGCACGCTCGTACAAGGCTCATTATCGTCGCTCGTTGCATATCAAGCCGAGCCTCTCCGCCATGCGAGACCGTTGATCCTGAGCACGGCGAACAGTGTCAACAGCTGACCAAGCAATTCGTACTGACCCCGTGTACCGGCCTGTAAAACGAACATTGTCTCATGACAATCATCCTTGCACCCTCCCCTACAACCGTATAATTCAGGGACCTCGGACAACAAACACGTTAATCTCTACACCCGTCCCTCAATTCACGCGAATATCCGTTTCACGTGGATTTCATTTTCGCGAATAAAAATCGTGTAAATTGAATCTGTCAATATAAAAGGATTGGAACTAACTCAAATAAATACATTATTAAATTCTTCTGGGTTCAGGCCCATTCCAGGGTTTGGGGCAATGAAATTGCGGATAGCCTGGCCAAAAGTGCCACTACTTTTCTTTCTCTGAACACATCTTGAGAGTTTGTTATACTGATCTGTACGAACTTTTCATGAAAAATGTCTATATCAATACTTTATCGTTAATTAGAAAGCAAGGTTTGTTTAAGGGTAAATATTTTTTGCGCACTATTTTAGGAATAATAATAAGGTAAAAATTTACCTCGTCACTTTATCGTTTCTATAAATCGATGCAGAGCAGACCATTATCACTAGGCTAGTTCTCTGGCCCGTATTGGCTTCATTGATAACACAATGTGTAAATGCAACTCTGAGAGTGAAACCCTCCATCATATAATTTGGCAGGGTGATCTGTATAATGCACAAAGATCTTTAATTTTGAAAAAACTCTACAAATTAAGATTTCAGTTGCCTTTGGATGTTTCCTTGTTTCTTGCTGGGCCTAATATTGAGGCATGTCATCATATTATATCCTTTTTAAACAATTGTAATTTGCGTGTTTAGGTGTCACCTAAAAGGAAAAAGATAATTTGTACACCTTTACGTTTATACAGATAATACTCTTTGTTATGTATATTTCAAAAAATAAAAATATGGGAAATAAAAGCTAATACGGTAAATCCTTAAATACTGTCCAACAGGCGTATTCTGGACAGACATTTGTATTAATAACCAAACGGGTAGTCAGCAACAATTTCATACAAAAATAATGAAAAACAAAAGAGTTATGCCACTAAATAAGCATTTTCAAACCGATTACCAAGTGAACATTTCATTTTCAGTCCTACAGTGCACCAAAATTAAGTTCCAGGTTATTAGATCTAACCCCTCGCGGTTAGATCAACTACGTTGCGATGTTTCCTCTTAAAACACTGCAACGACAAGATTATCCCGTACGCCTAATAAACGCGTAAACATTGAAAAGCATCGTGGCCACGTGCGCGCTATGTAAACGCTTTGGTAGGGTAAGACCTTTTCACCGGAGAGTTTACAACAACCGCTGCTCATAGCTCGAGCCACAGAGGACCTTGTGACACGGGGGGTTGCAGCGAGAAGGGGGATGAAAACGTCGCACGTGGCTGCGTACCCGACACCCCTTTAAAAGGGGACAAACGATCGACGGAAGTCGCGATACAATATTATGATATAATAATGGGAACGCGGACGACAATGACGGCCGACGTACGTCGCTGAAAAAGCCCACCCCCTTTTCCAGGAGTTCCTGCGCGAAAAACCGAAGGGTTCCGGGAACGCTGCCACCCCCTGACTCGCAATTGTGCGCAGAAATGTGGGCCATTCAGAGGGACATAGAAAATGGGACTCCCGAAGGACGTCGGTTTTCGTTGAGCTAGGGGAGGTTTCAACCCTCCATCGAAAATGCACAGTGCTAAACGATCGCGCATCCTTACGAAAAATATGAAGACGCTTCTTTGACATGAAAGGTAGCAGAAAATCAGGGTTGTATAGAGAAAATTAATTTTTTTGTGGAAAAAATATAAAATATCTTTATATATTTTAATATATTTATTTATTATAATATAATATAATATATAAACTATATTAATAATATATTTAATATAATATAATATATATATTAATATAAAATATATATATGTAAATAATTTAAAAAATATATCGTTTATTACCAGGCTCCTGTATTTAGAAGCTTTTAATAATAATGTTAGCAGAAGTTGTTAGATTATATTGTTCAAGCTAAATTGTTTGTCTACGAATGAAATTATTATTCTTGTTGGATAATTGGACATTTATTTCACACGAAAATCCACACGCTAGTGACTAATATACAAAATTTCAGGATTAATTGTTACTGTTTGCAATGTTTATATTTGTACACACACGATTATATTCGTGCCATTATTTTCGAAGGAGGGTGGATGAAGTGACGAATGATAAGAGGCAGCGAAGAAAATGATCCCGAGGGAAACGGAAACCGGAAGACCAGGCAGGCCTCCGTGCCTGAGAGTATCACGCACGAGAACGTCGTCGAACAACCCCCTCAGATTCTCAGCTAGTCCTCGCGTCTTTCCACCCCCTTGTTTCCCCTGTTTTCGAGCTGGAGCATTGTCGAGGCCAACCCTCGAGCACTGTACAAAGAGGAGCAAGCGAAAACTGCGGGAACCGGCCCCGTGCTGACGCCCCTTTGATTTCTCGGCCGATTAAATGTGCCGCCGCTTCTTCCACCAGATCTCGAGACGAATGCCGTGAAATCAAAGCGGCAGGGACTGGGTCCCTTGCGGGGGAGGGTGTATTTTCTCTCTCTCTTTCTTTCCCACTGGATTTTGTTAACGAGAACCTCACCCTGCATGATATTATCAGGCGGTAACTGAAACTCGTTCCTCGGGGGAACCCAGCCACTATTAAATTCAGACGCCGCTTTACCGAGGGTGTCTGGGTCCAACTGGGCTCCGACTGGGTTGCAACTAGCCTCTAACTAGGTCCTAACCTTGTTTAAGGTATTAGATTGATGGTGAGCAATGTATTTAGATTAGAATTTTTTTGTGTGGATTGAGTTAAAATTTTAAGGGTTTTAAATGATTTAACCTACTCAGGACTTTGTTTATATCGATTATAAGAAATATTTCAAAGTTTCTTTACCCTCACTCGTCCCTCGTATCAATTTTGTCAAGGTAAAACATCTGGCATTTTAAATACTTAATTAATTAAATACTTAATACTTAAACATCTAGCATTTTACTGTACTATGCGAAAACACAACATCTAGGTATATTGGGGAATGCCTGGTTCCCCTTAATTTTATAACATGCGGTCCTCCCTTCAGGTCTTCCTACATTAAAATATATTTCTTCCACTGTCCACGTATATAATTATTTACACGTAACCCCTCAACAAATTTAACACCATTTTCCCGAAATAACTTGCACTATTCTGTTTTTACTTTTATTCTTTTAATAGAAAACACATAACCGAAAAACTTAGGATGTAAATGTTAACTTGTCAATTTTCATAGAAAAACATGGAAATATAACTGTTGATCTTGTTATTTCATTCACTTTTATCATTGTGCCCATTCGACGACGAGGTACGGGTTCAGTTCGTGAAATAAGGGATCTTGTAAATATTACATCAAGGTTTTAAATTCTTGTAATTCTTCTATTGTATTGAATCCTTGTATTTATTATAACTGTACAAATATACTTATTAGTTATGAAATTCCTGGCTCCAGCTGAACCACAAATAAAGGCATCCAAAAAATCCCACATGAAAAGCTTCGCTGTAAAGAGTTCCAAAATCGGGTGTCGTCAGAGAAAACCACCCTCAATCAAAGTTAATACCTCAACCGCAGATCCAGATTCCAGCAAGGGTGCAATCCACCCTGTTCAACCCCTGCACTTTTGATTTCCAACCCTTCTCACCCTTCGAGCAGCCAACGAAAGCCAGAGGCACTCCATAATCTGCAGTTCTGAACGACAATAAATACAAGGTCGGTGTTACCTCGTGGCTTCTCACTGCGTTTCTCTCGCTTCTAAACGGAGAACGATATTAGAAGCGGTTCAAGAGTTTTCGGGATATCAGTGCTCACTCGAAAACTTCAAAAGGTTCAAGTATGTAGTACGGGTCCGTAGAGCACAGAGAGCCATCGAGTTCCACGAAAAGACAGTTCAATGGCCGCGAGGCGGTGGCGAGCTTAGCAGAATGGAGCCGAGAGAAAGAGAGAGTCGGTGTGAAACGAATGAAGCGGATCGTAACGATTTTCACGGCGGCTGATCGTCGTTTAAGAGCTGCACCGAGGTTGGGACACTCGATACCAGTTCTGTATATGGTGTCAAAACTGTTAAGAACTATTGCGAGCTGCCTTCATGCCGAATAACTCTTGCGGAGATCCTAAAAGAATCATCTTCCAGAGTTGATTCCTGACTTAGTAAAATCAATTGTAAAGGTACGTGTCCATCTGAGAGTTTCTGTCGATTGTTACTTCCAAGAGTGCTCTCAATTTGCATGTCCAATTGAGAGTTCTTCAAAAAGTTTTTGCTCTCGAAGATTGGCATGAGAGTCGACTCTCGATAAGTACTCTGATGTGTGTGGCCATTTGAATTTCACGCGTGTATCTCTCAGATGAGTTTCGCTAGTTATAAGAATAATGAGAATACGTTTTTCTCTTACATTTAAACATTTAATAGCTAATACTTTTGAAAATTGTATGCTATCGTGTATTTTTATTTTATTTTTATTTATTTTTTTCTTACAGACGCAAATTTACATTAATCTTGAAAATGGTCCAAATCAGTGACCATAAATGTTGATTATTTAAAATAATTAGCAAAACTGCTTAGTTAAATTTGTTTTTTACGATCGAACCGTAGCGCCGAGATCATTTAACAATTGTTATAAGAATAATTGTGAACAGAATGGATACGTCAAAGTACGCTGCAATTTTTGTAATGTACTTAAGTAAGATAAAGGAATATTCCAAAAAGAGAAAATGCTGGACCACATTGTCCATGGACATGGACTGTCCATGGACAGTGCTTGTAGTCGGATCTCACTAATGAGCATATCATACTATTTCTAATTTCTATATGTTTAACAATATATAATAATTGTTTGGTTAATTAATTTGGAAATATATTGGCTTCAGAAGATGTGTCAGCGATTCTTTCAATTTCAGGTTGCAAGGTCCAGTGCATTTATATGCTCGGCCACAATGCACTCGTAGCTATGCAAGCCGATGCAGGCCGAGCTATGCAAATCGCTGGGCTTGTACCTGTTGCGTTCCATTTGGTGTCCGTTGTCCAGCGCCGAGTGTCTCGTGCCCGCTAATCGACTTTCCCAAGGGGGCCCCTCCGATCGAATTCCGACTAGCATAATGATCCACGAGAAACCATGCTCGCTCGATTATGCAACTCGTTCGCCCGCCAAGTGCAGTCGCCGCGCAGCCGAACGCTTTAGCTTTCGTCATGGTTCACGCGCCCGAAACGCCTCAACGACTATCGCCGGCCCTTAATTGTTCTAAAATAAGCAATGACTCAAACAGTTTGCGCCTCTAACTGGACTTAATCTGTTCGCGTGGCCAGCCAGCCGATCCAGAACCGGCGATCGTGAAGATCGTTCGCCTCTCGCGTGACACAGAACCGTTTCCGTTGCCTCTGGAATGCGTTTGTACTTTGCGCTGATAACTGTGATTAATGGGGTTATTATACAAACATATATCTTCGAATTTTAACTCTGTTCATGTTCATAATCGTGGCTTGCGATACGTGAAAAATTTGGACCGAAGATACTCTTAGACTTAGACTTTTTAATTATTTTTTCAAGAACCACTTGCCAAGATATATTTTTTTAGACTTATTTATTTAATGTTGCTTTAGCATCAAAGGTCATTTCTTACAATATTTTATAACCGTCGTGTTATACGCAGGTTACCAACCTCAACAATGAGTCTTATCAGACAGGTTTATTTAGATGAATTTTCTGTTACATTTTGTTCGAGTCTAACAAGACTTATTCTATTTTCTTCTAGCCTAATGAAGTTTTCAAATTCACGAGATACATGTTATTACCGCTTGTGAACAATGATAATAATCATGTTCCCCGTTTCCTTTAGCATTTCCCTTCACTATGTTTTCCTTACGTGAATGTTCCTTCTTCTGATTAAATATTCCCTAGCTGATTAAAAAGTGGCTTCAATAGGTTTATACCTTCGCGGATTATTTTTAAATAATTTTTTTATTCAAGTATAATTATTACATCGTAGCCAAGCCTCGAAACCGTTTTATCAACTCCTCTTTAATTAAATAGATATTCTATATACACTGCAAACAATTTTCCGAAGCTCAAACAAGATTTTGTTTGATCGCAGTCTACACATAATTATTTTTATGCAATTATTTTATTTAATGTAACCGTCGTGTTATACGCAGGTTACCAACCTCAACAATGAGTCTTATTAGAGATAGGTTTTTTTATTTATTTTTTTTATTTATTTTAATATCAAAGGTCATTAGAAACACGGTACATTTTCTTACAGGCAGTTTAGGCCAAGATATTGGGGACGTTTCTCTGATTAAAATGATACCAAACATGACAGAATTTGGATTGTATTTACTTGTTTAGTCCACGACATATTGGAACCTCGATTATGCGAACGAGCTCCAGTGTGGGAACTTGGCCTAACGAGCCGAATCCGCGACGAGCAATCATCAGGAGAAAAGGTTGAAGAAGCAACAACCTAGATCGGCACGCGTATGGAAATCCTTTTTCTATGTTTGCATTGTTTTCCCAGGGCCGATTGTTCCCTATCAGCGCGTCTGTGGGATAATTAGGCATTAAAGATCCCACGAGCAAGGTAGAGGTCGTCGGTGTTCTTCGCCGCGGGAGAGTGAAACAGTTAGATGATCCGTGAGAAGATGCACCCGGAATAAAGGGACCGATTTAATGCGGTCGTTACGCGGAGCTCGGTGTCGGCGCAATTGCGGCGTTATGCAATTTCACCGGGAGCAACGTGCCCTTCCTCATGCCGGAGATGGGAGCTGCACAACTCCGCTTTTTACGCGGAGATAATAAACGTTAATTCATCTTTTTCGTTTTGCAATGCTCGCGACGCCGATCACACTGGCAATTGATGGAATTGAACCAACGAGCTCTTTCACGCGTAATTACGAGCGAGAACTTTCAATTGTTCCGGACTTTTTCAACTCCGTTTTGGAAAACTATAGAATAGGAGAGATAGGAACAACATTTGTAGGGTAATATACACGACTATAGCATAATATACTAGAAAATGTATACGATTTGAAATCGACGCAAACGGGTCTACGGGAAATGATATATAGCATGTTGGTGACATCATTTCAGCGAAACAAAAATTACATTATTCTTGTTCACAAAATTCGAGTTTTTGCAAAATTCTGAGATCGTAGAAAGGGTCTACGGGAAACGATAAATAGCATGTTGATCAAATCATTTCAACGAAAAATGATTAGTAGAATATACTGTAATATACCGACATAAGTAAGAGTCACATTGCAATTAGAAGATAAATTCTTTTAATCAACAGACGGACCTAGTCAGCACCACCTAATTTACATTTCCAGCATAATAATCGTTCGCGACGTGCCGATATTTCGTCGCAAATGTCACGCGGCAGCGAATAGCCGGTAGCCGGGACACGGAGCACGTGCGACATCGTTAAACATTGAATATTGTTAGTATTATTAGGATGCGTCCGAGGCACGCAACTGGTACGCGACACACGAGGTCACGATTAACATAATACGCCTCGAGAAGCTACCTCTCGCCTTCAGCTTCTCTCTATCTCAAGAAAGAGAACAGGCCATTGGTTTCACGGAAGACTAGAAGCAGGCAGCATCGTTCGTCCAAATAGACCTCGAATTTCAAGTGTGGCCATGCTCCGAATAACTCGCGAGATTAGGGCTTATCTGAGAGTTCTGGGGGCGTGTACGCGGCCGTGTAATTGTGCACGCGGCTCGCGTGCACTCGCATGATCGCGTATCGCCTATCGCGGCCACGCGGTGTCCTCCTTCTTTCGATCGACTTTTGCCGTCGACGACCTCGAATTCCCAATAATTTACTCTCCTCCCGATTATAATGCCGGATCGTATTTGACTTTGAGGAACTCTCGTGTCCGTTGCCGCGTTCCCTGTGACTGTTCCCGCAACTGAATAAAATAGCTACACAATGTAACATTTCAAAAACATTTAGGTTTCCTTGATTGCCCTTTTTGGAACTGCCTTTTAAGAACAATTATTTAACAACTGTTTACTTTGATCACGATCGCCAATTTTAAATAAATAGATTGATATTTATGGCGCACAGGTTCGATCCCATTCTTTTAACGTTTACAATTTAGAGGGTGCTTCCTGAGGATGCTACACTGGTGGTCCCATTTGAACAACATTTTGAATTCGTTTATCGTTATTTTTCGAACAAAATAAGAATTGTCGCTTAAACCATCTTCAAGCCTATCGTCGATACCCGTTCAGTATCGCGAAGCAGCGAATACGCGAGGCTCGCAAGCGCAAGCGTTTGCAACGGAAACAGTTACGGCCTTGACTCGTTAATTAAATTCAGCATACATATTCATTCATTCGCTCGGAGGAAGTCCATATAGGTAGTGCGGCTGCGTCGATGTGCCACGCGTTGCTGGCTTTTCGTTTGCCGAGAAATGTTCGTCAGAAAGGAAGAAGAGGAACAAGGTAGGTGCGAGGCGCAGAGAAAGATCGAGGATCTTTCTTGACCGTGTCGCTCGCGCGTCATCATCCGCGGACACGCGTTTTCGTAAAGCGACTTATTACGAACCGTTCCCAAGCTGCTGGCCATATAGGACATTTTCGTGCCGTTTGTCTAAAAACGGCGGACAATCTTATGTACGCAGACGCCACCCATTTATGGACGGAGAGACAGTTACGATCGCTGGTCGTTTCCCTTCTTATCGGGTCACAACCGCGTGGCTTTCCTTCAACAAAGTAGCGGAGCATCGATCTGCAACACATTTTCAAACGAACACCTGTTGCGGTCGTGAATTTACCCTCCAACAATTTTCTCCACGGTGCAATTCACCCCCAGACGTCCATCAGTTCCATTACGGATTCAAATTTGATAATCTTTTACCAGAAGTGTGAGCACAGATTTTGCAACTCGTCCTGCAATCTGTATTTTTTTTATTTATTTATTTAATGTTGCTTTAACATCAAAGGGTAAATTTTCTTACAATATTTTGTACATCTTAGCATCTTTGATATATTAGAGTAGAATTTGATCGAACCATGCGTCGATAAAATTAATTCTAATTAGAATTATGTGCAATTGTTCTAATTAATGGGATTCCTACTGTGCAATAAATAAAAAATCGAGCTAATAAAAAGATGGTAAAATGGCGAATAATTGAAAGGAATCAATTAACCACTAATCTGTATCAAAATATTTGTGTACCTCTAATAATCACATTCTATTTTGTAATTATTATATTCTGTTTTGTATGCGGTGTATTTCGTTTTTTTTGTAATTATTTTGAAATAAATCTGATATGAGATTTTCTAATAATAAAAAAAAATCAACGACTAAAGGAAACACTTAATACAACATTCAGTATTTTTCAGACGCAAAATTCTCTTGAAGATGATCCAGAATCGGATCGACACGTTGAGAACAATTTTATAAATTAAATAAATTGTTCCCCCATATCAAACTAATTTCTAAAAAGGAATCAGTTTTTCAGGCAACGCCTTCGTCAACGTTTCAATCCTTCGAAGTTATCTCGCGGGATCAAATTCCTTCACGTTGTAAGCGCGATTTTCGCCGGCCGTTCGAGCGAAACGTGACCGTCGCGCCGTTTGACACTCGCAGAGGTCGGTTTCTATCAGCCGGCGTTTTCAACGATTAAGAAATACTCGTGATCCCGGCGGGTATCTATGTCGGTCATCCGGGTTCGCGTTGGTTCGTAACACTCGAATCGGTTGCATGCCGATCGCCGCCGGCGATACAGGCGTTCATGTCTGTCTTCGTTCGGTTTGACGGCCGCGTAGACCGATTTAGATTTTCCTGTTCGACTGCGTCAGCCTGGTTCCAACAACGTAATAAGCTCGGTTGCTATGAATTTACTCGTTACGCCGATGGAACTGCGAGCGAATTCCAGAACAGTTCTCATCTAGAGCCAGAAAGAAAGGGGATGCTTTCGCAGGAAGATGAGTCAAGAAATTCCAGGATGATCCTGATTTAATTCTTCAGACAGGAAGGGGATGATTCGTAGAGAGACGCAGGAGAAAAAAATTAATTATATTGTACATAACTAAATTGCGGATGTTTATGGAAAATAAAAATTTTCTACATCCATCTACTGTACCCAACTAACAATTTTGTTTCTTGAATACATATTTTTAAATAGTTGATAATAATGTATTGATACTATCGAATGCTTGTTATCTATCTACAGTTTTGTGTACGATTATTAATTTTTCGCATAAATGCATAAAATCTCCAGTTACGATTATAACTAATGGAGATCTGCAGCATCGAAGACGTTTAAAGGATTTAATTGAAGGATATTTTCTCGGAAACGAAGTTCAGATAAGCTGACTTTTTTAATGTAGATTCACTTCATTTTCGATCGCACCGTCATAAGAAAAATTCTGTATGTATGTATAGGTAGCGAGGTAGCAAATCAGCGGACACGGTAGCCGCGGGCTTCTCCGTGATCCTAGCAAAGATTGTGCTGGAATTTCGTAAGTGTGGGTGGCCACCGTCTTTGTTCGGTTTACCGCGGAATCGGGTCAGGACAGAGCACACTCCCTCGGTCGATATCTCGTATCTGCACGGAGATCGATACACGATAGCGGTGTGTTCATCCTGGAGGAAGAGCAGGAGCAGGACACTCGCGATCCGATCTTCCTGCTCAGGCAGATTGAAATACTGCGATCGAGAACAACGGACACTGCAACTGTGCTGGGTTGAAATTTTCAACATGTTTATAACTAACATATTGCAAAGAACGTTGCTGTATTTAAATGAAACTATGAAATTAAGATATTTATTCATGGGCTTGTTCAATAACTTACGAAAATGATTAAAAGAACAGAATGAAAAATATGTTGTTGCATAAATCTGTGAATAAATAATTTAATTTTATCTTCCTTTAACTTCATTTTATTTAATTTAACATTAGAACATGACGAATTTTATACACGGGGTTAAAACAGACCCGGCCACCGCCGACAGAGGGTTGAAATACGATTCAGTTCCGTCCACACGGTTTCTTTTCCTCATAAATGGAGAATAGTCCCTCGAAATGAGACATCAGGCTCTCTAACCTTTTACAATCATCGACGCGTGGGTGTCGCGCATCCTTCGATTCTCGGGAGAACGCATGTAGGTGGAAAGCTCAAGAAAACTGCGGCCCATTATGTGCAAATCATGGTCGAGGTGAACCGATAGAAAAGCCGGAAGTGCCTTCGATCGGGGACCATCAAAATAATTACGAAAGAGCCGCTATCGGGAAGAATCGTGAGAGAGACGCAGTCGCGTTGGGCACACGATCGTAAATCAAAGATCTAGCTCGAAACAGTAATTCGTAATTTCGAATGAAAGAGAGGGATAAGAGTAGTTCGAATTCCGGCGCGCCCCTATGGATTCTCCGTTGAAAAACTGGCTCAATTCGTTCGACACGCCCGCATAATACGCCCACGTGAAGCTCCAACGAAATCGATATCCGCGTCCCTGCAGCACTTGGAGTCACTCTCGCCTGGTGTCTGACCAAGCTTCTTCCCATCAACTTTGTCTATTACCGACGACTTTTATTGCTCATTACGACGCCGTTGTCGGCTTCCTTTGTTGGTCGCACTGTGATTTCCCCTGAGCTACCTGACCGCAAGGTTCGTGCTTTCGATGCCTCAGGTTTTTTTTCTATATTTATTTAACGTCGCTTTCAACTCTTTGCTGAAGTTATTTCGTGAAGAGACTTACAATTTATTAAGGTGGGTTACGAACCACCTTGATCTGTCTAAGGTTGTTGTATTTCTTTTTTTTTAGTCAAATTTTAAGAAGGTGAACCAATAAAATCCTATTTTCATTGGTAGATCCACAATAAATAAAAATTGTATCCAATCCTGACGAATTTAATACCCCAGCATTTTTGGAAAATTTTTATAAGACATAATAATAATAATAATCGTAAAAGGACATTTCTAAGTTTTTCTTAACCTAACCAAATATTAAAGTTTGTCACTACATGTTATCATTTTTTAAGAGCTGTGGTCTTAAAGTATAAGCTTTGTCTATACTGTTCCAACTAATCATATGTCTGTATTAAAATATCTGTGTATCTCTAATATACCACATTCTTTTTTTTTTTATTTTTTGTATTTTGTAATTATTATATTCTGTTTTGTATGTGATGTATTTCGTTTTTTTTGTAATTATGTTGAAATAAATCTCATATGACATTTTCTAATAAAAAAAGTATTCTTTCAATAAAAATGTATTGATCAACTACACCATGCAATATTGAATTATCTCTACCAAGTTGCAGATGTGTTAAGCTGTCTTCAAGTATTTGAATTTTTCCTCCGCAGGTTTTCTAGAGTCAATACCAAACAGTCTACTCGTTCCATCGTCCCATCAGCTTTCAGCACCCAAGCAGTAAAGAATTCTCCGCTGGTTAAACTCGTAATGCTTCCGGGTAGCGAAACGTTGAATAGTTGCTCGAACCACGACTACATATACACTAAATCGTCAGGAAAGTAGCCAGCCCACACTAGAATTCCGCAATCCGCGGAGGGACGAGAAAGGGGACAGCAACGAAAGCTCTGCCCGGCGATGATCCCGCGAATGACGCTCGCACACGCAATTACACAGATGACGACGACGGAGGGAGCGGTTGCACGCAGATACAGAAAGAGCGAAGGAGAGAGGAAAAGAGAAGAAAGAAGAAGACACGGTGGAAAGGAGACGAGGAACGCGAGAGAGGGAGCACAATAAATGTCGGAACAACGACCCCGATGAGGATCGTCGCACTGGGGCCGAGTAGTCTAAATGTGGGAAAAAGTACATCTCACCAAACCATCTTAAAATAAACAAAATGTATTGAAAATGAAGTTCAATTATTTAAGTTGTAGTGCACTGTTCCTGTTTTTCAAATTCATTCATCTTTCACGCCACTGCAAGAATAGATGAACTAATATGACCTGAGAATGTACCCTCCATCAAAGTATCTCAATAAAAACAATTTTATATTAATATAAAATTATAAAAATAATATGAAATCAGCTTAATACTTGGGCTATAATGTACTATTTTTGTTTTTCAAATTCATTAATCTTTACCATTGTTACGTATGTTTATAATAAAATAATAGGAATGTGGAAGAAGCTCAAGATAAATCTAGGAGAAGACATCATTAGAAACGTCCTCCTCTTTTTCAAATGCATTGATTTGTATAAACTATTATAAATTCACCTTTGTATAAAACACTTCTGATTGTAAATTATGTAGTCACTGACCTAGCAGTTAATATAACCACATTAAAATAAACAATAAATAAATAAAATAAATAGATGTAAGGACGATGCACGCAGTAATCACTTAAATAATACCAAGTTCAAAATGGAATATTTTATAGAGTCTTTATGTTAATTGCACCACAAAGAAAATTCCTGGCTATACAATTTCAAGTCTGAACTATTGACTGGCTCAGCTGCTCGTGGTGCCAGACAGATGATTGTCTATCGGGAACCGAAATATTCTCGGTGAATGACCGTGTTTCCAGCTTTCCACCCGCCATATGAACCCCCGAGATTAATGCGTTTCCTTCGATTCCATTGGAAAGCGGCAGACTCTATCCATCACTCGTCCGAGACACAGCAATCCTTTCCACGGTGAATGGCTGGCGCGTTTCCGTGACACAATGGCCCATCCGCGCCGAATTGTCATGCCAGAGGCGTCCTCACGATCGATGGCCGATCGGAGAAAGGATCGAGGACATTAAACTTCCGACGCGACATCTCAACTGCTTCATGATCCGTGAGAAGAGGGGACAACTTTCAAAATGTGGGAGTAATTATCAGGATACAAATCGATTGCATGATCGTTGGTCCTACAGTCTCGTTTCGATGAGTTAGGACATCATTCGATCTAGAGCAGTGTCCTAACGGCAATGACAATTAGTAGCGTCCACGAAGTGGAAGAACACCGTCCGCAAGGTGGATTTATATAATTGCTATTTATATAATGTTTATATAATGGGTTTTAATAATTGCACAATGAACATGTTAATTTTTCTTGGTGTACACCAATTGCCGCTTCTAAAACTGTAGGTTTAAGGGGCGGTATGCAGTACTTATAGGTATAAGCGACCCTTGTACAGTACAACCTTAAAAACTCACTCCACTACCTGTTAACGCTGTGCTGGCGACGGCAACACTTTTCGGTCACGCGATTTGTATTTCATTCTGTCATTCTCTATATTTAGCTCTCTATTGAAGTCTCGATCGATGCGGTAGAAGTAGTCATAAATCAAGAAAACAAGTCATCATTGCAAACGCTGTCTGACCAGAATACGCCTGTTGGACGGTATTTAAGAATTTACTGCAAGGAAAGAGCGAGGACCGAAGTCAGTCGCAAGGAAATCATCGAGCCTAGCACGTCTTTCGTCACATTTTCTAAAAAAGTATTCTTAGTATTTTATTCTTAAAGTGATATGCATTCAAATATCTACATCTTTGTAAGCTTCGTGTAGAGCTCGGTGACAATTTAAAAAAGTAAGCAGATAGACATTCAGAGTGACAGTTAAACGCACAATTAATTGATAATTGATTTTGTTAATTCGTGAGTAAACGAACAAAGAAAAAAAAACTTTTAATTATAAAAATCTACGAGCACAAGTGCTATACAAACCTTGTGCTGAGATAATATAGGGAAGCACAAACATTTAATATTGTTGATTCTCTATATTTTTAGGTTAGTACAACACGTGGGAAGCATATAATAATTATTTATTATGTAATTAATAATACAACTCTATATTTTTAGACGAATCAACCTTGTGTTTTTTGCTTAAGAAAGGAACCATATTATATCTTTAATACTTTAATAAAATCTAACAATTTTCAATTCCGATTTTCAGTCCCGAGGGATGTGAGGTTTACAAACAAGATGGTGAGAGGGTAGCTCCGGGATTCGCGTTTCTCAGCGAGTTCTCTTGCAGCATAGAAGCCGGGTGCGAATAACCAGCCGCCTCCAATTATAGCTTTCTCCAGCCAATCCCCGCCGTTCAGCAACCCCCGTCGCTCCTCTATAAATACGTGACCCAGTTCTCCTAGGGGAAAGGAACCAGAAACATATACTAGCGGCGGTACACCAAAATTATCGCATGACGCTATCCTTCCTCGACACCGCGTTTTGCGTTTCAGAATGAGCGCCGGGCTCCTGCAAATCTCGCGAAGGTCGCCTCTGCTTAATCCTCGACTCTGACAGCTTCCCAGGCCTGATGCTACCTGGAACGACGTGTGTTTGCGCAGGGGATTCCATTCGAGAGAATGTGAAACGCGAGGATTCCGTCTGACGTTTCTATCTGGCGGAGCTCGCCGATTGCGTTCGTTGGACATCACTTCCTGATTAGCTTCGCCGTTACTGGACATAAACGAAGCAGTAAATGTTCCGTTGGTCTTCGGTGTGGAAAAATTTCTGTAGAATTTTAATCTGCTATAATACGGATTACTTGACGTTTTGCTGGTGGACATTGTTTAACAGGCTCGAGTTAGCTAGACGACATTTTTGATCTTGTTATCTGAGTATGATGTAGCAGCGCTTGAATGACCGTCTCTTGGCAGAAGAAACACAGCGAAGATGTCGCATGCCAAGGTACATATTCATGGTATTGCCTATTACGTGAATTCCAGTAAGCAATTTAGCTGTAAAATTAACGTCATGCGTTTGGCAAAGACGCTGTTTCTGTGCACGTTAACGATAGTTCGCGAAGTTTGCAGATGTGGATTCTAGCTTGAGAGATGGGCTCTGTTTATTAGGAGGACCAGCCAAAATCGATGATGACACAACTACAGTCAATATTGAAGCAAATCTTGTGTCCCAGATTACTGAACGAAACATTTCGATAGCAAAAAAAAATCATAAAAATGTAGGAATTTTAACGTTTAACTTTAATTCCAATTATCTTGAATACAATTAATGAAATTGTCTCGTTTAAATCTCTGTCTGAGATCAAACACGTCTTTTCTATTCAATACGTCAAACCAGAATAATGAATAACGCAAATTATAAAATACGAAGAACACAAAATAAATCCATAAGTAAAAATAATAAAAAATATCAAATCGTCGCGTCGTTACGGTTATTATCGACGCGACATTCGACGGAATTCTCGCGCTCGGAGATAACTTCTCCCTACATATCTGGCTGGTGATGTAACCAAAATTATTTAGCACTGCTTAAAATCATAAAGAAAAATGCCGAGAAAATTGCGGAGGTATAAAAAGAATTTTATATTTATTTAGGATAGCCCCATAAACTCCGTCATCCTTCACCCAACTAAACATCAGCCCCCTCAGATCCCTTGAATCGAGTCTCCAAGGATCTAGAACCCCATAGAACGGCGATCGCGCGTCTCAAATCGATTTCACCGTTGGCCGAGTACGCTCTACAGGTCTGCCTCGTTAATTGCGCGCAGATTGCTTCCGTGTAAGTTCCCGTTCGCGCTCGGTGAAAAGGAAAACGAGCAGGAAACGTCGAACGAGCATCGACTCCAAGACAGAGCGGTTGGAAGGAGATACGGAGAGCGAACGAGAGAGAAAAAGAGAGTGAGCGGCGAGCAGGTGGGAGGGGAGAGAGGAAAAGGATTGCAATTAGTCGTTCCACGGGAAACGCTCGCGGTAATGAGGCGCGACCGGCTCTCGCACTTCCGGGACGTCGACGCGTGGTGCGAGAAAAAGATGGAGAGAGACGGATCCCGTTCTCCTCGTTTTGTTTCATTATGCACGACTTCCTCGGTTTCTCGAGGAACAGTGGGGGACGCGATTGTTTCGTCGCCCCGGGCCATTGTCAGGGAATCTGCTTTTTGTCGTTCTCCCGACTGGCTGCACACTCGGTCGCATCGCGGAACACTCTGCATCGCCTCGCTCTGATAACTCAACAATGAATGCATCTCGAAACGTGCGCCGGAAGTGTCCCGCATCGGCCATGTTTTTTTAATCGTTTTAAAAGCTGTGAGAATCAAAATCGATCGGTGACTAGTTCAGTTTTTTTTATTAAGCATTTCAGATCTCAATTGAGATCTACTTCTGCTGCACAAAGGTAAATACGTATTCATACATACAAAGACAATATTGAAACAAATTATACTCGCAGTTTACATTCTTTTAGGAAATTGAAAGTAAGAAAACAAGCCTTAATATTGGGTCGGGCAACTATCATTTCTAAACATAAGGGTAACTGAAGTTTAATTTTTCGCAGTTTTTGAGTTAACTTAGCTCGTTGTGAATCGAATCGGCTACATTGTCAAACAGCCTAGTTCAGATCATAGAGCAATTTTCTTTTACGTTTTCATTCTCTACTTTCATGACATCAACGTTAATCCTCTTCTTGGTCTCAGTATAAACGGGTAATAATTTCGATGGATTTCTGAGAAAATAAAATTTCAACCTCTTAAATTGGTTTCGAATTTTGGAAATTTTTAGTGGCACCTCATAGTTTCCAGTGTAAAAGGTGAATCACAGTAACAAGTACATTCTGTTATATTTTTGCGGGGCTGGTTAAAGCAAAGCTCATTAGGCGCGCATTTCGTACGCCGCAAGGTTTGTTTCCAATTTTGGAAAGTTCTAGTGGCACCTCATAGTGTCCAGTGTAAAAGGTGAATCACAGTAACAAGTACATTCTGTTATATTTTTGGGGGCTGGTCAAAGCAAAGCTCATTAGTCGCGCATTTCGTACGCCGCACGTCGACCGGCTAATTAAGTCATTCTTAACATCCGTGTCCGGGCCGAGTGGTTCTAATGCATGGTGGCGATGATATCCGGTCGTGTCTGGCGCTTCTGCGGCCATGAATGAGCGCCCAACGACCAGCGAATTGATATATTCCCTGCAATCAACATGCCTGTGACGTTTCCGGTCTGTATAGGCATCCTACACGAACCGAAATTTTCCTAAATCAACACACCGACGAAATCTCCGAGCACACGGAAAAGATTCGTAATTTAGAAAATGCATCGAGCTCCAAATTCGGCGACACCCAGCAAAAATTCCCGAAGCGTCGGATGACGCAACCGGCCGGCGTCGCTGCACACTGGCGCCACGGATTTGCATTTCGCAATGGCCAGTAAAATCGCACAACCGTGCGTCAGCGAAGGATATCACGAGCGTATCGTCGAATCGAGCCCGCGAAACACAAGCTCGGCGAAAACACGGCGATTCGCACGACGAAATCCGAACGAAAACGCCGACGCGAATGTCACGATATCGGCGCGACGGTTTTACGCCGCGAAAAAATACTGCGTTCGTGCTATCACGACGGTGTTCAAATATTTTCGATTTCAATACGCTGTAGGGCGAGTCGGGTGGTGACGCTTGTGGGAGGGGCTCGTAACGTTTGCAGTAGATTAAATCTAGAAAATTATCAAAATGAAGACCATACATTCCTTTCAGCAAAATAATTATGTAAACATGGAAGATTTTCTATATTTTTACAAGTAATCGCAGTTAAAAATATACCAACAATGTGTAGAATTATTATAAAAATTAAGATCGTTTGTCGATGGAGCACAACATCAAAATCGACTATGTCCCATCTAGCCTAACCATGTTATCTTAGAATTGTTGTAATTTCGAATCAGATAAATATTTTTACTTAAAAAAAATCCTGTATAAGCTTATCATAGATACCAATAACTCCGTAAAATTTGAAACTCGTAGGTCCAGTAGTTCCCCTTTGAAAAAATTTCGAAAATCAAGTGTTTGCTCCCCGCAGCTTCACACAAGCTTAAAACTGTTAGCGAAACTCTTTTCGTGACATTTGGACAATAAACACATTTGTTAGAGTGATATACATGAATATACCAGTGTCTGGAGGGAACTGACAAAGGATCCGACGAGCAGTGAGTGTGCCGGTATGCGAGGGAGATCAGAAGCCGAGAGCGACGCGTTTACCCGGAAAATGAGTAAGACAGCGAGAACTTTGCTCGACTATACGGTTAATTTTCCCGGCAGCGCCAGAGGCCCAGTTTCTCGCGGAGCGTGCAGAGAAAACGCGCGGAGAAATATATAGTCTCCATCCGCATTAACTATTTCTGGTGTACGCTGGAGGGAGCGGGATCGGTTCTTGCGGCGTTCAACGGGCAATCGAATACTCGCAGCAATTTGTCTCCGCCACCATTCCGCTTGCAGGTCTCTCCATCGGTGAAAGAAACAAATTGCTCGATTCGATACTCTCCGATCCTCTTCGATACTCTTTTATTTTCTTCGATACTCTTCAATCCTCTTCGATCCTCTTGGAGTCGTCGATCGAACTAGAAAAGCTACGTCTTTTTTCTCTCCCTCGAGAGACAGAGGACTATAATTGTTTTCCGTTGGGGTGAAAATGTTCTGTCAGGGGTGGCTTCTAGAACACACTCTGTTCCTTTATTCCACGAGGAGACAGTGGCGCGTCGCATCGATCCGGAGGGAAACAACGCGCATAAAAATATTGGAATGAGTCACAGTAATGATTAAGTTTTAATATCTCAATTGCACTAACTGGAACAGTAAAAATATTATAGCTGTTTTTTTTATTAAGCTGTGAAACCCCATATGGGATTATTAGTAGCATTCACATGGCTGTGCATGAGATTTAAGAAATGTATGTATAAAAAACAGGGGACAGAGAGAGGGTCCGTACAGAAAGGAATCTATCGTACATGATGGAAAGTGACCCTGGTTGCAATGTTTGCAAATCAAAGTATCTCTATTATTATCGTAGATCGGACATTGACATAAGACATGATTAAGATCATGTACCAGACAACCACATAGACAACTTGTGTCATCAGCAAGTTTAATCTTAAACAGGGAGGCCCTCAGTTGATAGTGTCCAGAACGAAGTCTATTAACCCAGCAAATGAATTCTCTGGGAATCTTCAGATGAGTAAACCAAGGTTTGGACCCGGAGTGGTAAAAGGAACTGAAAAATTTTACGCCCTTGAATTCTTCTTTAAGAATATGGTTTTTGGTTAGGGAGTAGGGAGCGAGAATATTAGTAGAAGTAGCCAACAAGGATGCTTCCTTAGCTAGAACGTCAACCTTTTCATTGTGAGTAATTCCAATATGCGAAGGAATCCCGAAAAGAAGATTCTAGCTGTTATATACAGAAAAAGGTATCGACACGAATATTAGGCGAGCTTCATATGACGTTTGAGAGAGTACCAAACTTCGAATAAATTTGAAAATGTTCATAACAATTTAATCCCAAGATTAAACCTATTCCCAAGTGCATATCCACATCGATCGCTCCACTAAAACAATATCTCCTCTCAGAAACACAGTCCCGCCATGCTTTTTATCTCCGTGGGACGCGGGGGAGGGCAGATTTTATGGAAAGGTCGCGAGGCGATCGCGATAGCGACGTTGTCCTTCCGTCCCCTCGAGACCGCCCCGAAAAAAAGAAGACCACAGTAACCTACGAGCGGACATTATGGAACGGTTTTACGAGCGATCCGGGCCCGGTCGGTGTAAGAATGTCGAGGTTTGTTTACGACGCGCCTGGGTATCGAGCATTCCGTGAATAATCGCCGCCGTGAAAATACCGCGGACGTTTCGCGAGCTCGGAATATTCGAGCAATAAATGTGTCCACGAGAACAGTACTAGAAAAGGAGACTGCAGCTTCCGCTCGCTAGAGGAGTGAAAGTGTGCATGCTAGTTTCCTAGCTGTAGCAAAGAATATAGAAACAAAACAAGAGGAAACTCCGCGACGGACACCCCGGCGCTGCGCGTATCTCCGCGAGCACGTTTAGCAAGGATTCCGGTTGCCTTATCGCCGACGCGCATCCTTAACACCGTACATTCGCGAGTATCGTCGGACTTCCGCTGATGTCACCTCTCTTTCCTCCCTTTCCCTACCGGTGCACTTCCGGCGAACGATTCCGCGCGATTCCCCAGATACTGGCACTGCGAACTCGGCTTCTGTGCTCGGAGTTTAACATATTTACTACCGGATAATCATCCCCCAAAATGCTTTTGTATAAAGATTCGCAGCCTCGGAGCGCAAAGCCACAATAGCCAATTCCTAGTAGCACAAAACATTGTATACACATTCAAAAAAAGATTGTATCTCTTTTTAATATTCAAATATACATACAATATTTGTTTTATATTAAGTAACAAATATTTCTTTTCAAATATGCAGGAAATATCTATTTCATGTTGCGTGAAAAATATTTTTTTCTAAATATTAAATGAATCTTTATTTCATATTAAAACTAGAATATTTTTTCCTAATATACAAATAATATTTGTTTCGTATTATGAAAAAAATATTTCTTTCTCATTATAAAGCAAATCTTTGTTTAATAGTAGAAATAGAATACTTTTTCCTAAAATAGAGATAATGGTTGTCCTTGTACATTGTACATGTATACAATATTCCGATCCAATATTTTTTTCATATGAAAAAATGTGGCTTAAAAAATATTTTTCCAATATTTGAAAAAAATAAAAAACTTTTTTCAACTTAATAAAGTTATCTTAGGATTGCTGTAATTTCGAACCAAATTAATATTTTTACTTTAAAAAAATCCTGCGTAAACTTGTCTCGGGTATCAATAACTCCATAAAATTTCAAATTCGTATGTACACATGCTCAGGCTCAAAAAATTTTAGAGTATCGAATGTTCGGTCCCTGCAGTATCACCCAAGTTTACAGCTGCTAGCGAAACTGTTTTCGTAAAAATCGAGTGCAGTCTCGCAGATAAAATACTTAAGGGTTAAATTCCTATTTCGCAGTACAATTTTGTCCAACTGCAGAGTGCAACAAGATTCAGCCTAGATAACAGATTGCAGTTTGCGGAAACGGCGCCAGTCCGCGATCCGCATTCTTCTGTTCGCGATCGAAGCGCCGGACACGCGGGCCCCTCGCGTTAATAATATCACGCTCGCAGCAATTATACAATCTCGTTAGCATTCTTCTGCGCGCGGTACATGAATCGCAATGAATGGGTCCCTTTGATACGCGAGCCACGCGCTTCTTGCGAGGGCCGGCGCTTCGCTAAAACGCGTGTAGCGACTGTGTTAAGTGCACGCTGCGTGTCACCGGCCGCGAAGTATGTTCAATACACTTTGCTCCCTTGAGCCGGTATTAATTCCGCAAGTAGAGACCGTTCAAACAGAAACAAGACGATTAACGCTCGTGGCGTAACCGATCTTTATTCCCTCTGTGTTCGCACATTCTTGCTCATCGTTTATGAATCATACATATGTATCACAACGCGCTACATATGCTGTTTTACACGTCCCTACAGAAATACACGCGTACTGCGAATAATTCCCCGGCGAATCATCAGGCTGATCGCACCGCAGCGTCTCACTATGAATCTGCTGCGATAATGATGACAATATATAAGTATTCGGTGACAGAGTGTGTCATCGTTTGGTTTGTCGCTACTGCGTTTTATTGAATGTAATGGATCGTTACGTGACACGAACGAAACTATGTTTGTTGTGATAGAAATTTGCATTTGAATCACGAACTGAAGCGAAATAGACAATTTTTTTTTGTCATTATGTTTAGTTGAAAATAATATGTATGTTTAAATTCTTGTATAGTATTTCTCCTGATTCAGATAAATTTTCCTGAATTAATTTACGAATCCATAAAATCCATAGTCTAGTTAGTGTATTTAAGAATGAATATTCAGAATGTTTCTACTATATTTCAGAGGATCGAAAATGCAAGCGTGATATGAATGATCAAAAAATGACGATAACGTGGACGTGAAAGTGACGATAGCATGGGGAGATGAAAGTTAGAATTGTTTGGAGGTCCACGCGTCGAACACATGCGAGTTCTGTTGACGTTAGCGTCCCAGAGCGTGCTCGTTAAAGCACCTCCGATCGTGAGTAATTATCCTGCACTCAGATTCTTCGGCGTGCACACGTACATAGGTGTACGTTTATGCTCCTATAAATCTCTGGCGACTTTTATCGAGGCCCGAGCCGAGAAATCTGCGAGCGATCTTCTGCATAAGGAGGTCAGATATCTCTTGGCTGCGAGCTATTCCAATCAGGATCGTTTACGAACTCTGATACTGGTCTAAAAACTCTTCTGGAACACACGTGATACACTTCGCTCGTGAAAGTTCAAGACTTCAAGATCGAGTCTCCTGATCTGGGTCTTTGATTCTCCGAAGATTGAAGGAAGAGAGCACCGATGAGGGTAGAACCCAGAAACATAATCTTTACCCCGTAATTGTATCGATACTGGCAGTCCCATGAAGCTAATCGTGTTCTGGATAAAATTAATCGAATAACTTCGAACACTTAGTATGACAATATCATTATTGGATTAAATAAATATAGAAATAAAAATAAAATAAATATAGAACGTCATATAAAGGTCAATTTTGTTCTTTTTTTAATGGAATGAACTATTTTTTTAATACACCAATGGATGCAGCTCTACACTTGTTTACAACTGATGTAGAGCTGCATCCATTGGTGTATTAAAAAATAGTTCATGTAAGAATATATAGTTTATATAAGAATGATCTTATAATTTTATCTAAATTACACTTTTTTACAACTAATGTAGAGCTGCATCCATTGGCGTATTAAAAAATAGTTCATTCAATTAAAAAAAGAACGAAATTGACCTTTATATGACATTCACGCGTGCATCTGCGAAAGAAAAGTAAACAATACAGTAGCAAACGTTCTCCGCAGCATTGTTTGCTAAGACTAATAATAGAAAGACAATCAAGATGTCAAAGTAAAGTGAGACACCCTGTACAGTTAGAAGGAAGTAGACGACAATTTGTGAACAGATCTAAGCAGGCCGAACAACTTGTTGAATCAAATTTGCGCACACAGCGTCGCGGAAGTGTCGCAAGGGCACAAGGGAGCATAAAATCGCGTGGGCCGATAAGCAACTCGTGCGCCTCGTTATCGACGTTATCAATCATAAATGGGCGCCGGAGAGCGGGGCTAAAAAGGCGACACGCGTACGCGAATGCCGGGGATCAATAACCTACAATCGAAGAGAGAACGAAGCGGATCGAATCAGATCTCTTATCCTATTCTATCGTATTGTATCAGCGACGCGTAGATCGTCGTGTCGTTTAGCTGCGTGGCTCCATGTGGGCCGAGGAAATCGCGATTTACGGGCATAGTCAGTTCGATCTTTGCCAATGATGCAACGGCGCAGCCATCGGGCTCTGTAACGCGAGTGACTTATCGGCTATTATTACCCTCCTTGTCTTCGCTATGCATCACTGTCAACCACTCGCCTTTCATACGCCATTCAGACTTTTCTTCCCCGTAAAAGAGTACTTAATTATCGTCCCCTATAAATACGCTAACGCGTAAAACGCTCGTCCCGATAATTTAATATAATGGGCTTTGTAAGCCAGCCGGTCCGCTAGGAATAGTCTCGACGGTGGAGCCTCGCGACCGATAAGTACGCGAGGGACGCGTACAAATCTACGGACTTCAGAGACTGAACTGTCCCTCTTCTATCGAGCCTTATCGTGCTTCTTTTACCGAGAACGTTACAGACATTTATCAAACCATTTCCGCTAATCGTTTTCGTCTTTTCTTCGCTGCTATCGTTCGGGGATACACTGGACTCGAGCTCGATCGTTGCTAATTCATTAAACCATCTGCAGCCAACCAAGAGAATAGATAATTCAGAAACTAAATTTTGATTCCCAGAATACGGGCAACTAACTAACTTATAAATTATGCTTCGTACAAAAAAAATTATACGGTGCACATGACAGTTAAAGGACTCGAAGAACAACTTTGATTTTGTTAATGAAACCCTATATTTTTTGTGCACTATGCACGCAGGTCAAAAAATGATGAAAGTTTAACAGATATATTTTAATTTAAATAATTAAAGAATTTTAAAAAATAAACATCTGTTTTTCATGTTTTATGTTCGCTGTGTGTATGTACATACAAAGTGTAAACTCGTTTAGAAGACCATCGTCATTCCCATGTCGACTGCACCCTACTGCACTTCTTCTTCTTCTTCTTCGTAAGCTGCGTCTATTTTCCATTGAGAAAGTCTGTTTCCCCACAGAGGCTTCTGTTCTCGGTTGGCAAGATGACACGAAGCAAAACGTCCTCGGGATTTCGTTGAGTGCATAGTCGTGTTAGGTTCATACGTGGCGATTGGACTCGGTTACGGGATGCACGCGGCAGCGGCTGCATTCCTAGTGCCTTGGCAAGCCGCCCAAGTGCATACCTGGATTACAGCCGTTGATTTCGCTCGTTCTTACCCGACCCCCCTTTTCTCAACGGCAATCTCGACGTTTATCTCTCCGCTGATACAACGCGAGAAGTCGTTGCACCCTCGTGCATCCCTCCCGTCCAACTTGGACGACGTGTATGTCATAAATATTGTACGATGATTATTGCTGGGCATTGCTCGGACAAGGCCAATCGAAACTCATCTTCATAAAAGAAAATTGGTTTCTTTCAGGCCCATAAATTGAAAAATATACGTGGCCCTTCATTTCGAATTTGCATTGAAACTTGATTATGCACTTTGTTTATTAGAACATTTTTAATCGGGTCTTTAGTGGTTGTGCGAAACCAGAAAGCAACATAAACATTGTCATCATTTGTTGAAGTAAAACTTTAAAACAAAATATTGTATACACATTCATGTAATATTAAAAAACGATTCAATCTTTTTTTAATATTTAAATGTACATACAATATTTATTTTATATTAAGTAATAAATGTTTTTTTTAATAGGCAGAAAATATCTATTTTATGTTACGAGAAAAATATTTTGTTGTAACTTTTTCTTCTTTTTAATTGAATGTCATTTAAGTATTGAATTTATATTTTTCAAATATTCATTTCACATTTTTTGTAATATAAATCTTTTTTAAATATCTTTATCTTTTTTAAATATCTAGTTTATATTCTCTGAATATTTAGCTTATATTTTCTAAACATTCAATTCACATTTCTTAAACATGTATACAATAGTTAGATCTAATATTTATCTCATATAAAAAAGTATGGCTTAAAAAATATTTTTCCAATATTTGAAAAAGATATTTATCCAATATTTTTGTGCTACTACTTCTTACAATGTAACGATGCGACGAACCAGACGAGAGTATAAATTTTTAATGAATTAATATTTAAATAAATTACAAATAATATTGAAGAAAATTCTAAAAATATTCGCGAGTCAGTTCGACGCTAGAGTCGGTTTAGACAGGATATACCTGGTGCTGTTGTGTATTAACTGTTTTATAATGAAGTTGATTTTAAAAGTTACCTATTTCACTAAACCGGTTTATTCCACTGAAAATCATATCCCTTAACATTATTAAAGTTTAAGTAATTAGCAAAATAATTCGACACACAAATTGTCGAAACACGTTCACGTTGGTAAGATCAACTACGCCGGTTCACAGCAGCAGATAACAACCTGTATCAATATTATGTTCCGCCGTATCGCGAACAGATTATTTATCTCGCCGAAATCTTTCCAGTTGGAACGGTGATTGTCCGCGGAGAACACGCGCGAAAGACTGGTTCTTTTCGTGAATTATTAGCATAATTGTTATCATCTTATCTTTATTATGCAACGTTTCTGCGTGTGAGTTAGGCAAAAAATTAATCTCCGATTGAATCGCAATTAACAATTAATCTCCTAGTTTAGTCGTTAATTGCGATTAACAATTAATTTTCTACCGTAGTCGTTAATTGGGATTGACGATTATTAATATACATTAATAGCCATACGATTTATTTAACGGTTTCAGTGATTGAAATTTTGTAGATCGTGATCTCCTGAATAAGAAGAAAATTGATATTAATTGTATGCCTACAAAATAGACTTTTATTTCAGTTGAAAGGAAATTATTAACATACGTTTTTATCAGAATTTGTTCAGAATGTTTATCACGAATCAGAAACGATATTGTAAGGGGTTAATAACCGACTAAAAAGAATAACTTCGAGTATTGAAAGATCTCGTCGAGAAATTCTGCGTGAAGGCCAGTTAATAAATCGTAAAAATAAAAATTCGCAAACGACGCAGACCCTAAGCGAAATGCGATGTAAGAGGCACGAACGGCAAGGTGTGATATCGTGTTCCACAGTCGATTACAATCGCGAGATCTTATCGGGGTTATTTCGCAGAACAATTAACACGGTCTACGGTGAACAATCGCGGCTGGTATTCGACGGTGTTCGATCGTTCCTCGCGCGTCCATATGCATGCAGCTACAAGAACCGCATTGTACAGTGTGTGCAAGAACAGTGCAAAACCGCGAGTATAAGCTGTATACCTGTCTGCCTATGCAGTTTAACGCGTAGGCGAAACTCGCCCGTTGGTTTCTCCATTCACTCGGACGCCTTCGTGTCCATTCATGGTGTTTAGCATGTAGTATGTCGGCTGTTGTCACACGGTACCGCTTCATAACCTGATAGATTAGAGGCCGAATTGGCTTCCAGTGTCTCCGGCTTGTCGCGGTTTACGCCGACAAAGGATCGATAGCCGCGATAACAGAGTGTTACACAGTTATTCGTCGATCGATAGCTCAACCGTGCTCGGGAGATTCCATGGGAAACTGGTTATTTTGTATATCATATTTACTACAGCTGCTATTCATATTCATAGTAATTCAGTAGTGTTGTTTTACAGTTGCTTACTTTCTCGTGGATGATTTTACTGACGATGTCATCCATTCATATTTTTAATATGTTTAGTGGACAATTTTATAAGATAGTGCTTAAGTTAGTTGTAAGCTTTTGTACATACTTTTTTTTCTCTCTATATATACATTAATGAATAAGTGTAATTAAGTTTAAGTTTAAGATTTAGGTTAAGTTTATGTTTAAGTTAGAATAAGGTAGATATAAAGAGATGTAAAAGGGTGCAAAAGGGGAAGAAAAAAGGGGTATGTTGTACAGAATTGTAACCCTAAGGGGAACAAAAATAAATATATAGTAGACAATTTTAGTAAAGGCTGAACAATTCCAATGTAGCCTTGGAATTTTAATAATATTGTGCAATGTTATTCATTTTTATTGGACTTAGTTGACAATTTCTATAGGTAAAACAATTTTAGGAAGGGCTGGGTTTTTGTTCTGATCAGTACCAACGTCTCCTTAGAATCTTAATAATATTCTAAAATAATAAAAATGCATTTAAAGGAACATTTCGCACCTAGTTCCCACCTTTACTTTTTAAAGAGGATTGTAGCAAGTGTCACGTCCGATGGTCCAACCATTAACGAAATTGATAATCAATAAAAGAAATTTTTGAATTCAATATTTTTGAATAATAACCATATTAATCCCTCATAGTGTTGCGCAGGGTAATAGAACTTTAATACTAATATTAATCATAATATTAAAAATGTATCGCATGCTATACCATATTACGAGCGATAGAATTAAGCAGAACTCACTAAAGACAATACGATTAGACAAGCGAGGAATTCGTAGACCATATTTAGCACAAAATTATAAAAGATAGTCCAGGAGAAACAAAACCTCGACAATACTAAAAACTATCTGGAACTAAACGTGGAACCAAAAAATTTATTTTATTGGTTATCAATTTCGTTAATGATTGGACCACCGGACGTGAGACAAGAAATATATTAAAGATTAATTTTGTATTTACTTTACCGATTTAACACAAAAATTTCGAAAAAAATCAGGCACGTTTAAATCAAGATGCACAATTTTTTCAGCTTCCTCTTTCAACACAAGAGGATACACACCAAACGAACATGTTCCTTTATTTCCTGTTTTTATTCATCAGCAAACTACTAAAAAAAATTCAAGCACATTCAAATCACCTTCATCATTAAATACTGTGACAAAATGCAGATTTCTGGTGTGGTCATTTATATTTTTAGGTCAGCCTTGACTGTATCGCCCAATGCCTCCGTAAAACTAATCCCCACATCGCTCGCATAGTCTTCCCGGCATCCTAATCTCGCCACTAAGATCGTAAACACTGGAGACACTCGACTTCACGCTCCATAAAATATTTTGCACCGGTAAGGTGACGGTGTATCTCGATCGTGTAAAAGCAAGCTTCAGATTTCTTCTGCAGCATCTGTGTCAGGGTCGAGACCTCGATCGTCACGCGCCCTGCTCCCTCCGATTTCAAGGTCCGGTGGCCAAGTATTTTCGGAAAGAGGTTTGCATTTTTTTCTCGCTCCTCTGAAAATTAGCGTTTTCGTCGCGCCGATCCTTCGATCGAGAGAGATCTTCTCGGGCGTCGCAAGGCCGTCTACCAGCGAGTCACGCGGTCGTATTCAAATCGGTTCTGCTTTATGCCTCGCGATACAAAGTTCTCTTCTGCATAGTTCCTTCTCTCTCTCTTTCTTCTCTCTTGGATTCTTGTGCACACGGAATCGTGTTGCTCCTTTCACAGGTCGGATATTATCTCGCGAGCCAAGTTACCACCTCGGCAAATTTTCGTTTGCACCTGTTCAGAGATTCTGCAAGACTGTGATCTCGACGAGAATGTTTTCGTATGCTTTGCAATTGAACAGAGTAAGCTTTAGGATTTCTATGTTTTTATAGTGCACATTTTTGAAAGACAAGAAAATATGTGTAGTAACAAACATTTATGACATCACTACTTATTTTATACATTTGTGACAAAGTGGATCAAGTGAAATAAAAAATAAAACAAAATTCGGAGACGCCAGATTAAGACTTGTCTGTATCACGTTATCTGGCAATACGAAATGTACGAATTGCAAAGGCAGAAACTTTTGGAATCTTTATGTAAAATAAACCAATTACCTCTAAATATCTAATGTTAAGACTTGCATTTATATCAATTCCCATTTTAAAGGATGTAACTTATGTATTTGAATCATACCACACCTTGTAACATTGTAACATCAAATTGTAAAGCGAAATGGACCTATTTAAGGGTCTGAAGAACATCAATGAAAAAAGATACTTGTCTCTCTGCATCGAGTAAACATTGTAAGTGTAGTTATAGCTCCGAGGATTCAGATCATGTTTTATGGTCGTGTTGTCTTTATGATTCTCAAAGAATTAAATTAGTTAATAAGTTGTGTAAAATTATGTCTTTTCTACAATTAAAAGCGGACATTTTCTTTGCTAAACCTAATGTTAAAGCCTATGAATATATTTTTCAGTTTTTATGCGACTGCAATCTTCACCTCTGGAGATTATTAATTCTGTCATTGTACACTAACTGTAAGACTACTGTAAAACAAAATTGTTAAAGCCGAAATAAACCTATAATAGGTTTCAGTGGCTCAATAAAAAAAGACTTGTCTGCCACGTGACTCTTGGACCCAGTGTTGACTTATATAAAATGATTTAGGAATTTATTTGATGTATTGTGTTTCGTTTGCGCAGCAGCTGTCACGAAGTCTCGTTCCCTACACTTGCATCGTTGCATCGTTATCTGCAGCAACCGGGATCATTTTGCGATGATCTCCGGGTCCATTCAATACCGCTTCAATTCCGCTGATAAAGATTATTAACAGTTATATTAATCGGTTATCTGTCGGTGAATTGACTCCACTGTTCAGACTGTTACGCAACGGTCCCCATTTCAGGACGACTTTATAATATTAATCTTATATGCAGTGATACGTTATCCGGTGTCACGGAATTAAATTTTTATTATTGATTCGTCTCTTCTACCAATTGTCGATTGATTTTACTACATCAGAAATAATTGTGATTCTTGAAGGCCTAAATAACGGCCATTATTTGAAACGAATTATTGTTTCAGTATGCTTGATCTCGTTTGAAAAATCAGTTAATGAAGAATGATTTAAAATGAGAAAAGATTTTATAAAGAACGATTTATCGTTCACTAAAAATAGCCGATTAATTAATAAACAGACTGTTTGTTAATTACTTGAAGTCTTACGATGACCAATACTTTTATCGATAAATGTGACTTCTTTATCGTCTTGAATGCTCTTCTCTTATCTCGGAAGCTTTTAATTTTTGCTCTCTTATTTCTCTGTAATACAGCTTACGTAAGGAGATTATAACACATAAAAAACTGTGCAACTTCAAGTTTGATAAACGTCTACACAGTATAAGATCGAGGGGCAGGATGCGACGCGATGCCACGGCGTCGGCGATCGGTGCATCATTTGACTCATGCGCCGCGAAAAAAGAAGACACGAAAAGGTGGAACCCACTTGTGATTCGTGGAACGGAGTTGAAGGTCGAACACTCGCGCAATCTTTCCAGCTCGATCGCACCGAGGGTGTAGCAATCTTCTTTTTTTCTCTTTGATCGAGACGATGCACTTTTTAACCCTTTCGCAGTTCGTACGAGCTAAACGAGGAACGATCATGAAATATTTCAACAAGACGAATAAATAATATACCAAAGAATCCACACTTCATTATTATTAAAAAGTAATTAAACATTTAAGAATTAATTTCTTGAACAGATAAAAAAAGAATATAAAGGTAATTTTCCAACTGTGATCACAACCGTATTTTTTAGTCACTTTCAGCCACAAAATACAATAATTGTTTAATATAAATATTAAATAATATCAATCGTAAATTGCTTTAAGCATAAATTAATGATTTCGGCGCATAGGTTCGATCAATTGTTACTCAAACACTATTCGCAAATTAGCACAATATTATTTCTCAACGTTTCGATCTACATTTAGATCATTTTCAAGAGAATCAAATTAACATTGTGTCTGTAAATTAATAATTAAATACATATATCGTGATAGTGAAGTAACATAAATATTTAATATGTTTAATACGTCATTGTTTAATATAATTTTCCGCTGTTTTTTTTTTCGAAGAATATCAAACAAGTCAATTGTACAACGAGGAAAGGCTCAAATGAATGAATAAACTCAGCAAAATAAATTTCCAGCTTCTAATGGATGTCTCAATATTAATAGCTAAACCAAACATCAAAGCTTGTCACTAAATGTTATCGTTTTTTAAGAGCTGTGGTCTTAAAGTATAAGTTTTGTCTATACTGTTCCAACTAATCATACAATCTGTATTAAAATATCTGTGTATCTTTAATATACCACATTCTATTTTGTAATTATTATATTCTGTTTTGTATGTGGTGTATTTCGTTTTTTTTGTAATTATATTGAAATAAATCTCATAAAATTAAAAAAAAAAATTTTTTTTAAAGTCAATGACTGAAACGAGTCAGGTGCAGGAAAACGTACCGAAATGTCGTAAACGCAAGTATGACAGGGTTGCAGACATCCCTGACGTCACAGGCTATGTTTAAACCGTGGTTTGCGTGTGTGCCGGATCAGAAACGGATGCGGTGCGTGCACCAGGCCCGCGTGTTCCTGCCGGTCGTCGCACAATGTGCTATTGTCTCTTCCTCTTTCGCGTCCGCTGTGCCGCACCCCGCGCGAATGCTTTCATTTTTCTCGAGGGGACCACGAAGAGCTGTCCAAGCTGCTCGGTCGCAGGTAGGCGTGCGTAAATACGTGCGTGCATGCATGTGCAGCATCCTCGCTGCACGGGATCACGGACATTTGAGTCATCCGCCGGTTTTGCGCCTCCGCGCGGGAAACTCGACCGAAACAGGAGCTGCGAAGTTCATGGCGAACCTACTCGTCGTTTGTGACGAGATTATAGTAATAAAGTAATGCCCGGTAGGTGTAGAATATCGTTTGTTTTCAAACTTTTGGGGGGATAAATAATTAGCAAGAAAATAGAGACTGTAGTCTCTTCTGATTGTTTTAAGAAAATTTTATGAACGACTGGACGAACATTGTGGTTAAATAAATTTTTGGTAACATTGTTCATGTTTCCTGTATAATTGTAGAACCTTGTTTGTTTATAATTTTTGGTGGGGATGACCCAGGAACCAATAATTGGCAAGAAATGAGGCTTGAAAATTGTGTTTAAATAAATTTCTGGTAACATTGTTCATGGTTCCTCTATAATTGTAGAACCTTGTTTGTTTATAATTTTTGGTGGGTTTGAACCAGGGAACAATAATTGGCAAGAAATGAGGCTTGAAAATTGTGTTTGAATAAATTTTTTGTTGTTGATGATACTTAGAAAGTTGAGAGTGAGAAAATTTTATTAACATATTTTGCAAACAAAAATTCGCCTGTTTAGATCTTTTTATGTGCTGTAAGGTACTGATTGGTATTTGTTTCAAATATGAAATCGCGAACAGGAAAGTCTGCAGAATGGTGCAAATCTGCCTATTAATATTTCACGTATATATGGGTAGTTTATGGTTCACCGAATAAGACATAATCGTCGAACCTAGCCACCAGCAGCCAACAAAACGATTTAGCAAGCTTTCAGGACCGACAAAAGGACCCATTCCTCGAATCACCGACAAATCGGGGGCTGTCACAAACTCCTCATCCAAAGAGGCTTAATGGCCGGTGTAATTTGGATAATACAGGGCAGGGATAATGCGATTCTGCGGCAAAACCCATGACAAGCGACGGAGACATGCAACGAGTAGGGTGAAAGATGGAACCGCGTGCGTATGAATCATCGTTCTTCCTGCTATTAATGGGATTCGCCTAGCCCCCTCTAATACTATGACGATTTTCGGTTGTAAAAAATTATCGACTCTATCTGGACTAGATTAATGTGCTGTGTTTTGACTATTTTCCTGTCAGCGAGTCGACGGTGCCAAGCCCAATTACCATTTTGCGGCAAAGGAACCGAAATATCGTCTCGCACGAGCGCGCAAAGTCGGGCTTGCCTGGTGTTGTAATGCTCTCTGCATTGATCACGATTTTGTCCACTTATGATCTATGGGCGATACTGAATGTGTAACGATACCGAGTGTACTGTGCCGCTCGTTGTTATTTGAACGTCTTGGAATTTATCGAAATGTTTAACCAATAATATGATATTTCATCAATAATGCTATAAGCAACCCTTTCGTTCCCAGATTATTCAATTCTCTTTAAAGTATCATTTAATTGCTCAATTAATTCCTGTCTCACCACTAAAATATAGTACTTAATAAAAGCTCTGATATTGACAAAAAATGCACACTTTGATCCATAATGTGGGCTGTATTACGGCATACAAATAATTCTAGAATTTTTCAACTGTCCTAAATAGTGAAGGTACACAGAAATAATCGAATTAAACGATGTTACAGTAAGTTTCGGAATAAAACAGCCACTTTGGACCGTAAAGGGTTAAAATCGAGGTCCTCCGGCTCGTTAGATATTGCGGAAGCGCTGCACCGTTTTTGGCGAGGTTCCCCGAGCACCCTGTATAAGGTCCGTGGAGCCCTAACGCGGAGCCTCCCTGAATAATTAGGCTTGCGGAGTCCGTGATACAGGGAAACGGAGGAAGAGAACGCGTGCCCTTTTATTACAAACGTTTCCATGCACGGTTCTGCTCTGGTCCCGAATAGGAGCGCACGATTCTCGTTAGTGGGGAACGTTGCGCAACGCGGGGCGCATAATTGACTGGCGAATCGTTTGAATGGGACCACTGTGTCTCTGCTACAGTCGTAGGTTTTCGAGGCTCCGATCTCTGGACTTTGGCAGCCTGCATCGACTCCGGACCTAGACGAGCCGGGGGGAAAAAAGAATAAAGTACACCAGAGTCAAATTAATCTGGAGCACACACAGAGTCAAATCAATTGGAAATATTCACGTACGAGATCCTAGAGGAGTTATACGTTCTCGCATGATCGACTTCGCTCATGAACGGATCTTTGTCCGTGCTTCCTTCTTCGCCGTCAATGATAAATACACTGCTCTGATCATAACTATTCGAACGACATAGGTTTACTCTTTAACCTAGTTGCTGTGTAGACTTAGTCACCTAAATGTGCCACCATAAACTTCTTGCGATATGGTTTTATGAGTCAGATGACTGTACGTTGTAAATAAGTTCCAGTCTTCCCTTTAGCAATGCTTACGAAGTTAGTATCTCTTGAGAAAACAGGAAACTCTGTTTGTGTGGGTCCCAACTTGGGACAGCTCGAAATGAAATCCTCGTGGTAACCTAAATGTAGCAGCCACCATAAAGAAGTTAAACAATCGTTTAACAAAATTCTCGAAGAAGAATCGACACATTAAGTGGTTGCTAATGATGCAACTTTTTCCGTGCAAATTCCTTGCACCTCAACAAACCCAAAATCATCAAGTACAATGTATCAAGCAATTCGCCATAGGAAGTGCGTGGGCAGCGGCAAAATGATCTAGCCAGGCCAATGAAATAACCACCGACATCCCCCGGTAACCGGAGCGAACGCTTCATCAGTAAATCCTCATCGTCGCGATTTCAGGTCGGCCGCAATTCGCGCGAATTAGAGCACCGTTCAGCAAACGAGAATACAGGTGACTGGGACAATCGGGTCTCCGCAAACTTCCAAGAACTTCGAACCAGGTTTTTGGCTGTCGGCCATGTTGCAATCTTCCCTTCCAACTGTCTCTGTAAATTATCGCGATTGCGCAAACACTCGAAAACATTGTCAAAGCGCACGGACGTTCACTGACACCGTTTGCGATCAGAGTTTGCGTCAGAACAGGGGAATTGACTCGAATTGAGAGAGAAAGTTACCTTCTTTCAAGAAGTATAGATGATACCGGCGCAAAGGTTCGATCAGTTTTAAATTTCTTTAAAATTCTGTCTTTAATAAAGTTTGGGAAAATATTAAGAGATCTACATTTTATACTTCTTGTTATAAACTACCTTACGATCGATAATCAACAAACACAATTACCTTCTTTCTGTCGGGACCGGATTAATCACGTGACAAATACGTAACGTGGGGGAACAGAGTCGGAGAAGGGGGAGGTGGAGACAAGTCCGATTGGCGACTATGGTTGTGACGCGTTTGCGCAAACCTGCGCCAATCCGTGGGCGATAAACGGTGATTTAATGGAATCCTATGCTTAGGTTCGCCGGTCTTCGAGGATATTGGAGACGTGTATCAATCCACGCTGTAAACCGACTCTCGATCGCGCAATTATAACGGATATACGCTCCGACTCGCGCGCATTACGCCCGACATTCGACACCCGGTCAAACATATTAAACCCACGTAGCGGCATACCGTGAGGAACGTGTATTTGCACGGGTCTAGCCCTTCAGGCTTCCCTTCGCGACCCTTTTCTTTGATGACCCACGGAAACGGCGTCATTCGACACTGATCCTAATGGTTTGTCTCCAGAAATGTTGATTTTGTCGAGAAGGAGCTTGCTCGACCTTGCTTTTGACACTGGGTATAACAAAGAGTCTTAACGTTCTTAATGATTCATCGCTTTTACTGTGGCTCTTTTAATATACAGAAAGTTGTAAGATTTTTTTAATTTATTCGAGCTATACATTTTAAGAATACATACAGGTGTCCTGAAAAATTGTATTTCCTTGAGCTCGCTTGAAGCAATTTTTCGAAAATGTTCTCCGCGGCTTCGTTTAGGAATTATTAACGAAAAACGTGAACCAATTAAACTAGTTCCGCTAGCGCGGCATTGGCATTGGCCGAGCCAAGATTCGTTCGCAGTACTCTGATTGATTCGCGTTTTTACTTAATAACTTTTTAAAAAGTTGTTTGCAATGAACTGAGGAATCTTTCAAGTACAAAATGATTGGGATGTATGTATTACTATTTTCTTGACGATTCTGACCAATTGCAATTTTTTCAAAACTGAGGAACAGAAGTGAGATCCTTTTTGTATTAGAAAATCTCGTATGAGATTTATTTCAACATAATTAGAAAAAAAAACGAAATACACCACATACAAAACAGAATATAATACTTACAAAATAGAATGTGGTTATTAGAGATACACAGATATTTTAATACAGACATATGATTAGTTGGAACAGTATAGACATAACTTATACTTTAAGACCACAGCTCTTAAAAAATGATAACATTTAGTGACAAGCTTTGATGTTTGGTTTAACTATTAATATTGAGACATCCATTGGAAGCTGGAAATTTATTTTGCTGAGTTTATTCATTAATTTGAGCCTTTCGTCCTGATGCCTATACAAATTTGTATTTCATCTGTACATGTTTCTTAGAAATATATAAAATCTTTTTGAAGGAAGTTTTCTTATAAAATCGTTTTGTTCTGACCTAAATGGATGTCGCGTCATCGACAGGTTGCCTAATCAAGACATTCCCGACAGAATTTCCGAGGTGGATCGCCCCCACGGGATGGACAACGGGCACGATCGTTCTCCTCGACAATTGGACGTGAAATCGGCGTCACGACTTCGTAAACAACTCGGAGAAAGCTCTCCTTATATAGGTCCGCGGGGAAGAGCGTTCTTCGAGCGGAAACGATTCGTCGCGACGAAAAGACACCGACCTCTGCCCACGCCTGACATTTCACATCTTTCTGCTGGAACCCATCTGAAAACTGTGGATCCCAGCCGATGTTAGCGTATGATGTAGTCGTGACAACGACCTCATGTTCTCGAACCATACCAGATATTCGAAGGGAAGTGACGGATTACGAGCGGCTACGTAACTACTCCAAGAACCGCCGGGGAGGCCGGTAATTATGGAATGGATAGAAAAAGCTCGTCGCTGCAGAAACACTGGCCACACTCAATTGAGAGCTTCAGTGAGAGCTATAGTTCGCCAGCATCAAGGCATTTATGCGTTTGTACGGACCCGGAATTTTCGCGGTTAATTTTTGTGATTTTTATTTTATTTTATTTTTTTTATAATTATTATTATATTATTATATTATATATTATATATATTATATTATATTATTATATTATTTTTATTTTATTCCGATCACCATGAAATATTTGGTACTTGTTTAATTAAATTTAATACATTTTTATCTTACGTGAATCTTCATATAATCAATATCGCAAAATGATTCATTAGGTCCATGATCAGATTGTGACAATTAGGGGTTACGAAGAATGTTATCGAACGATATTGTGAAATAGCATTCTCGGTATCTGATAAAAGTACTTAAGTACTTATGTCCACAGACAGCAATTGATTTGGTTGGATAACAGAAGCACTTTTTTCTTTTTAAAATCAGGATGATACAGCTCAAGGCTAAAAAGTTTGTGATAGTGGACAGCCTGATATGTACAGTGCTATCGCCAGTGTGTACTCAAGTTGCCATTTCTGTAACGAAATATTATAATATCATATAAACTTTTGATATTGTTAATATACCATGAGTGATCTAATTATTACAGTCACTTCAACAAATTGTGTACATCAATATATGATTACATGACAAACAATTTTCAAATGGTATAATCTGTTATGTTATTTCTTTATGAACAAAATTTTATCACATATATTACCAATGTAACAAATTACCAAATCACTAACTGAACAATAAATCTGTAACACTGTACATCTACTAACAAATTATAAAAAAATTGAATCACATCACCGAGTGAAACCTTTTTTCAATAGAAAATTTCACAAATTTACTTCGACAATAAAATTCAATATATGTATATGTATAAAACTTTGTTGAACTAAGTTACTATGAGCATTGCACGAATATTGAAACCGATATAACTATCGAGGGCATTCGATATACGTATATAGAAATGCTTTAAACGCATACCGCAGGAAAAACGTTTCTAAACCAATTACATCCAAGAGTGGTCGCTCCACGCCGCGTCTGAGCAACGAGTCGATAAAAATTATAATAATCCTTGGACCATAGTTCGCATTTAACCGGTTCTGACTTTCTACATGAGTCCCTTGTTTACGGCAGCCGTGCCGAACGCAGCCAGTTGATTACGATAGGCTCGACGCGGAAAGCTTGCGTACTCTAATAGCATTTGCTTAATCGGCATTGGCATAATGAATTCCATTGAACGACGGGTAGCCGCCACCTGCTTCTTTCCATTGCGTTTACATCTCATCCTGTTCGTTGACGTCATCCTAAGATTCTCTCTCGAATGTCAGTTCCCCTGGAATCTTAAAATTCTTCATCTCTGGCGTCATGCTCGAAAGGTCATGCCATTTTGGCAATAATGTTCTAAGTTAACGTTACAAATTGAAAAGAGAACGTTTATAAAAGAGTTGAACATTTTTTATCGTAAACGAATCTACCACGAGTTTCAATGTTAAATCTTTCTTTTTACAACATCTTAAAGCTTGATTTACGATTGTTTTTGTGAATCCAAATTGTGGTCCACGTGGTGTAACTTGTACTAGTGTGAAGTGGGTGGCACACCACTCATTCAAAATTCTATAAAACCACTTTAAAGAATGATAAATGAATTTTTAATGTGTAGTTGTAAAGAGCAAGCTTCAATCTTCGAATCTATGATAGTTTCAGTGATTAAAAGAATTCCTGTCTCTAATTTTTTCATAAAGCAGGTTGGTAATTCATTGCCGTTATTTTGAAATTTGTATTTAAATCTGTTTTTCAGTACATTAATATTGAAAATTCTTTTAAACATTTACAGACGCAGTTGTTTCCTCTTTCTTGAAAAGGATCCATATTAGGATCAAAACGTAGAAAGTTTAACCAAACTAGCACAATTGCTTCAATTTAATTTCTGATCGAACCTTTGCGCCGAGATCATCAATACTTCTTGTTGTAAACTACCTTACGATCGCTAATCAACAAACACAATAGTAACTAGACTACGGATTTCATGGATTTGTAAATTAACTCAGGAAGATTTATCTGAATCAGGAAAAATACTATACAAGAATTTAAACATACATATTATTTTTAACTAAACATAATGCCAAAGAAAATTGTCTATTTCGCTTCAGTTCGTGATTCAAATGCAAATCGATAATCAACAAACACAGTTACTAAAAGAATTGTTCAAAATTTTCACAAGCGTTTGAATGTACAGTAACTTTGGAAATAATAATAGTTGGAAAATTAGCTTCATAACATTATTTTAAGAATCGTGCATCAAATTTCAAGGGGTCGTCACAAGGGGAAGCTTTATACTCGATGATCATGGTGGATTCCCTCAGGGGAGAGAATTCTCAGACAGCGCCGAAATTGTTTGTCTCAGGTTCCGTACAGAAAACGTGCAGAATGGTCTACTTTATCAGAGCGTCGGATCGAAAGTGGCAATTGACCCTGCCTGCTGCGAGCGACGCGTTGCGATTGGTCGTCGGAACCGATGGGGAAGATTAGCAGGGTCCCGGTCGCGAATAAATTGTCATTTAAAACCGTCCCGGGGAGCTTTCTTGCCTTGGTTATGGCTGAAGTGGCCATCTCCGATAATCTCCGAGAGAAGCGGTCGCTTTTGCGAACACCGACCTTTCCGATACCCTAATAACCGATATATCGTATCTTTGTGGAGCAGACGTCCACCACTCGTCACTCTGATCGCGAGTAAAAGCGATCTATAATCTTCTTGTCTATCCTTTCGAGGCGCCGACGAAAGGAGGTTACGCGAAAGCTGGCGCTTCGCTGGACGTCATACGAATTAGACGGGTGCCAGCAAACCCACGCTTCCTTTCGGGGTTGCAGACACCTAGAAAATCAAGAAAAACCTGTGTGAAAAATTTTAAACTTAACACGCTCGTCATCAGTGTATTTCCATAACAGCATAGTAGTAATATTTTATTAAACGTGTCTTCTTATGCAAGAAACACAATAAAAATTATAAGAAACACTTATTCACCCCCTTAGGGGATGAATTTTTTAAAATGACGAAATAGGTGTTTGATTAATTATATCAAAGAGCATTAAGACCAAGTTTCAAAGAAATCCGACCACAAATAACATATTCCTCATACAAAAGTTGCAACCCCTTTCACCCCCTTAGGGGTTGAATTTCGAAATATCCTTTATAAAGGAAACCTCTGTGCAAAATTTCAGCTTTCTAGGGCCAAGGGTTTAGTTTGGGCGTTGATAGGTGAGTGAGTCAGTCAGGACTTCGTTTTTATACATATATATAGATGAACAACAATATTGTCACAGACAAATGTCAAGCTCTCCGAATACAATGCAATTCACTGTGTTGTTTATAAATTCTAGGTAAATTGTTAAATATCTTTCTTCCTGTACTTTTACAATACAGAAACAAAAAATATGAAATTTCATTTTAAAAAAAAACGCGAAGTGACCTTGAAGTAACCTTGAAGAAATGAAGATAAAGAAATGATGATGAAAGATTTTATTTTAGAATGTTCCCAAAACTTCATTCCATGAGGCAACATGAAATAATCGCTGTCCCCGATCATTCAAACAATGGTGCCACTCTAATTAGGCGGCGTTCCAATTTCTCAGTAGAATCAGGTCTCTCGTCGCGCAGATGGATCACTCTTTAATTCGAGGAACACTTGCCAAGACCGCGGCAATTCATGCATATTTCATGCCGGGCGACCGAGTGACATCATCGAGCATCAGAACTCATGTTGCCAAAGGGATTTAGGTGGGGGGAATTATTTTTTGAAATATTAAGCTCCTAGGAAGATCCAGCTAACAGAGGTGCGGTCTGTTTGATCTCGTCATCGTCTAAGTCACGCCTGTGGTTACCTATCGAGAAAATTTCCCAGCGGTTAGTATAGTGACCTTGAAATAAGTCTTCCAGTCGTATCTGTCCCTTGTTCTTTCGGATAATCGATAGTCGTCGAATAGGACTAAAGGGGAAGGATAGAAACAAGGCTGATACTATGTTGCCATAAATTATCATGGTGTTTTGTGGCCGGTCCAAGTAGGTATGAGTTCATTCCCGATTGCCACGGATTCGTTGAACCGACTCGCAGCCTTATAAGGCTCGTCCTTCGTGCCGTTAAACCACAATAATGAAGTCACTCAGTCAAGGTTTCGCTCGGTTTCCATCAGTGACGGGAATCGCCCCCGCTGCTCAACGTTCTCCGTCGTTTGATGGAATGAACATTGGGTGCAACTAGCGTGAGATTACTTTTTCCTCGATTTCGGAACGAGGAATTGTTGCGCCATAAGGTCCGCATCAAAATTGGCAAATAGTTATGGAGTGTAGGGAGAAGATAGGTGTCGACAATTGGATCATTGATCGAACCCAGATGCCATATCCTGAACTTGTTTTTTCTGTACTATCATAATATCAAAACAAAAATATGGCTTTCCATTATAAAAGATCCCGAAGGGAACTTGAAATAACCTTGAAATACTGTCCGAAAGATAATCTCAAATGTATCAGAGTCTGTTCGAGAGTGTCCATTCACCCCATGATATCATCGGCAGTTATTCAATGGTTCCGGAGCCAAAAGCAGCCATCGATGGAGATAAGTAAAAATATCCACTGCTAGGAACCCATTCACCCGGGTCTTCTGACGATATTATTGAACCGGTTATCTTATCAAAAATAACAGAGAACCAGAGGCAACCGACGTCATCACTTATTCTGCTATTTGTACCCTCTTTCAAGGCCAATAAACTTTACTCGCTGAAAAGGAGCTTATAGACTTTGTCAACAGGCGGCAAACATATGAGTTTGTCATGAAAATCGGACGGTGAGGTTACGAGGATATTTATATTATGAGGTTATGTAATTTTTTTCGAACGGAGGTTGATGTGTCAGTAATTTTTTTCTTTTTACTTTTTGTTGCTTGCAAAATTTGTCGATTTATATTATATTTATATCGACCTGTGTGTGGACGGCCTTAATTTCATACAATTTTGCGAAAAATTTCGACAACTCGATTCACCCTTCTATTTTCAAGAAAAATTCGCATCCTCCAATATGGTGGTTCAGAGACTTAAATGAAATTGAAATTCCGTCTTGGATACGTCATGGTGTCTTCTGTTATCGCGTATGTGTAAGTACGGAGGTTTGTCGGCCTCCATTTTCCGCGGATCATAATTCGCGGGATTTTCGTTTTCTCCGGGATTCCGAAAGACCGCAAACACCCGTGAATCAACAGCTGTCCGATGACTCAGTGCTGTCTCAACTTTTTTCTGCCCCCGGCGTATTGGAGCCTCGCCAACTGGCCATGGAGTTCTGGTCTCCCTCGGAAACCATATCCCGATGGACGCGACGTACTATTGAACTTGCGAAACTCCCGTGTCGATTTACTGGCATGTAACACGGTCGCTCGACTACATTATTCACGGATATCGGGGTGAGTCGGAAGAGGAGACGTACCGCCACGGGAAAGACGCGCCTCTGAATATTTTATCAGGGCCAATGTCGCCTCGAATCCTGCAGAATGTCGCGAATTCAATGATTTGAGTTTGTCCGTAAACTGAAAACTCGATAAGACTGTCACTGGTATCAAGACATATCGCTGTATGCATAGTTCTGAGCCAGAAAAGTTCCTTCTGGTACAGAGTGGCTCCAAAAAGTAGTTCTTGACAACAATTATGTAAAATAGAAATTGCCCAAATCAATCGTAGAAAACATATATGTTACATAAAAATGCACATATTCGTTTAATGATTTTAACAGGTTGAAAATAATGTAACAGCATCATCAAATTTTTCAATTCATTTGAAACATATCATTTCAATTACTCCGTGCTATTTTATTTTATAATTATTTCTATAATTTATTGTATTATATAATTCTATAATTTATTTCTATAATTTATTGAAGTACAAGATCGCAATATCCGACATGAACTTTTGGGGATTAAATAATTTAATCTGTTTAAAAATCAGTATGGAGGATCACTCAACTGCACTGAGGAGTCGGCATTTTTCTGGACACCGATGCGCTGTTCAAGAAACGGGGAGAGCGATCTGCAAGTTAAAAGAACACTCGTCCATCGGATAAGCAAAACGGCTGGTGCCGCGTTAGCGTCAATTATCCGTTTCGAGTGTGGTTCGTCTGAGCGTCGTCCTCGTTCTCGGGATAATTAGTCTGCGACGACGACGGCCGCGGTCGCATCCTTCGTTCTCGATTCGTTTAAAAGGACTTTTTCTCTCTCTCTCTCTCTCTTTCAACCGATGCTCGTGGCGGATGATTCACTCCGCCAATTACAAAACCCGTCGAGCACGTTCGCTGGTCTGTGAAATGCTAAAAACTGACTGAACTCGCGCGCCCGCCCCCGGGGAATTATTCATATCCGAGAGAAACGCGTGGATCGTCGTGTAACTTAAAACTAGAGTAAAATGCTCGTGTGTGTATGTAAGTATGCAAGAACATGTGTGTCTGTCTCTGTATCACAGCATGACTCACCGAATCCACGCGGAAACGCGAGCAAAAAGAAAATAGAAACGGGAAGTCACCGCGAGAACGAGCGACGATAAATCGTCGTGACGCGCTTGTCAGGCCTGTAATGATTTCCATGACGGGTGTCCGCCTGTGAACGAAGCTTCGCGCCGCAAAATCGACGGAACAGCAATCTAATTAAGCGATACCGTTTTTACTGCGAATTTACCGGTGGTAGACCAAGATCTCTGCAACGCAATTTGGGTCCCGGAAGTGCATGATGTCGAACTGTGCCACGGTGCGACGTCATTTTACGTTTTTATTTTATTATCTCCATAATTCATAGAATTTTTTTTTTATATTAAGGATTACCGTCGCATCAACATCTAGGTCATTAGCGACGAACTGCTATTATATTTCTTAGATTTTGTTCAGGTGGTTGATTTATAGAATTTATTCGAGGTACTATTTTATAAATTGTAATCATTTATAGACAGTATTGCTAATATGGTTATATTTTTCATATGAAATAATTTACATACAGGTACATTTTTGATATTCAATTTTTTTACTTTTATCCTGTATATTTCTACAAAAATGTTTTTCTAAACTCGTGAAATTAATTTTATACACTTTCTCATTTAAATTCACACTGTACAGCATAATATACGTGAAGCCCCGACATTCTTCTGCTAAATTGTTCTAATATTTTCGGGAAGCAGTAGATTGCATTTGTTAAAACATTTTAAGAAGAAAGGAGCAAAGAAACAGTGTCCCACATCCTCCGAAGCTAAACGTTCTGTGGCTGCACAATAAGCAAAGCTAACACGATAATCTCGGTTGATAAAATGATTCTCCTCAATTTCCGTCGCGTTCCCAGAATACCTCTCTCCAACTCGAATCCCAAACGCCTCTCAATTAGTAGCGCCGATGTTTATCGGCACGAGCGAGACTTATTACCGGATGTATCGTCGAGTACGCTTGTAACTTATTAGCATACCTACTTAAACGCTCGGGGGATGATCGATCGCGTCCCGAGCCAATTATCGTCTTCTACGCGTGTTTACTACCTAATCGCGCTACATTCGCGGCGAGATCAAGGCTAGAACCAGAGGTTATCTCAGCTGAAAGCCTAGGAATAGCATCGAATAAGCCTATAGAAATCTCCAGTCTCGTACAGTAGCCTCTGGATGTATTGTTTTCTATTGACACGATTTCCGGATTCGCAGTCCTATAGACTAGCCTCTGGTGACCTCCTAGAAGTTAGCCCCCCACTTGTTGAATTAAACAATTTCAACAATTGTGCTGAATTGTGCTATATTGTGCCCGAATATTATTACTATAATATGAAAAATAAGATGCAAAATTGAGAAAAACGATTATTTGAATAGGCCCCCACTTTTCATTTTTTTCAATTTTCTTAATTGTGCTAAGATTGTGCTCAAGTATTACTTTAAAAAAATTATAAATATAAAAGTTATCGTAAAAAAACGTTTTCGACATCTAATTAACGTTTAAATAAGAAATAGTTACTCAAACAGCATATAATCATATATCTGAGTTATGCTAGCCTAGCACAAGTCAGCACAACTTTTAAGAGTAAAGTGCCCTTTATATCGTTGTGCTGGGGAATTTAAAAGTTGTGCTGACTTGTGCTAGGCTACACAACTCAGATATATGATTATATAAATACTTACTTAATATAATTACTTAAACGTTAATTAGATGTCGAAAACGTTTTTTTTACGATAACTTTTTTATTTATAATTTTTTAAAAGTAATACTTGAGCACAATCTTAGCACCACTTAGCACAACTTAGCACAATTGAGAACATTGAAAAAAATGAAAAGTGGGAGGCTACTCAAAAAATAGTTTTTCTCAATTTTGCATCTTATTTTTCATATTATAGTGATAATATTCGGGCACAATATAGCACAAACTTAGCACAATTCAGCACAATTGTTGAAATTGTTTAATTCAACAAGTGGGGGGCTAACTTCTAGGAGGCCCTCTGGTGGATGCATCTATACTGTTTTCTGTCGACACAATATCCTGATTCGAAGTCCAACAACGTAAAGGACAATCTCTAGAGGATGTACCATGGTGTTTCCTATCATCTCAAAACGATATCCGGATTCGATTTCACCAGGTTCAAAGGCGCATTTCCAAGACGACTCCAGTGCGGCCGACAATGAGGGTGGTAGCTAATCTCCTTAAGTTCCTTTCTGAGAAAGGACCGGGTTTTATCCAAGAGGTATCGCCCCTGATCCCATATCCCGAGCAAATAGGATTATCCGACCCCGGACACGATGAATCTCTCTCTTTCTCGCGCCATCTTGCTTCCACAATCGAACCAATACACCTCGGGCATTTATACCAGATATGAACCGTAACCAGAAAGGGAATGATAAACGAGCAGGCTGATCTTTGTAGGGGCACGTATCGAGGATCGAGAATGCTTCACTAGGTGAAACTATTTTATTGTGAAAATACTGAAGCCATACAGTGAACATGATGCGGTTACGGAAGAGGTCGTGAGTAATTAGATTTTGAAAACATACAATTTTTCGACTCCTTATCTTGCACTAACTTTGCTCTGATTTTCTAAGGAATATTTTTAGATAGAAATAGTGAATTTCTTATGATTTTGTAATTGTAATAATTGTGAAATGAAAAGAAAAGACCGGTCACTTGACCGTGGTCAATATCGTACTCGAGACAAAAAGGAAATATAATATTTTGCTGAAAAATAATCAGAACAGCAATGGCATTAAATTCAATTGGATTCATAAAACAGCCACAGAAGCATGCTGTGCCTTAACTTTGTCTATTCTATATACTGACTTGTATGAGAAGTTCAGGAGAAACGCGCTTATACAAACCAGAAAGATTATAAAAGAGCAAGGCTTGTTGAAAGGGAAAATATTTTTCAATCAATATTATACTGGAAGGTCTAGGCCATGGTTTAAAAACGAGCGGCGTCTCTCACGAGAATTTATTGCTACTATCAACCGGTGCAGAGCCGATCATTACAGTCTCAATGAGTCTTTATTTCGCGTAAAAATCATCAGCGACCCGAAATGCGACTGTGGCCACAGTAGTCAAGATATCAATCATACTGTTTGGCAATGTAGCCTCTTCGATTTACAGCGAAATGAATTAATTCAGCAGTTGCATAAAATTAAACTTCAGTTGCCCTTAAGTTTGGAAATGTTGGTTGCCCGACCAAATATTGGGGCCTGTCTTCTAATCTATAAGTTTTTGAAAAAATGTAAACTGAGAATTTGATTTTGTGTTGTACAGACTGGATAAGGTGTGAATGTGTAAAATATGTACTGTGTTCGGTTATCATATTTTCATTATAATGTTTTTGTACTTTCAATATCCTGCTATTGTAATTTTCATCATGTTGAAATAAATCTCGTATGAGATTTTCTATAATAAAAAAAAACTTGACCGTGGTAGATTTAGTGTTAAACAACGAGAATAAGAACCGATCCACGCAGATCGATCGTTGCTAAACCGTTGGATCACGGCTATTCATCTCGGTGCAGCAGCGTGGCTCTTTAAATATTTACGGCTATGAACTAGGCAGAAACGACGAAACTGCCGCTGGATATTATGATCGGACAGGTTTCGGCGAGATTGCTCCTTGGCCGAATTCTCCGGTTCCCGCGGCCTCGTCCCCGATACCGGTCATTTCTCTTTTCGCGTGAGCGAGCGAACGCGAGTACGAGTGCGAACAGCGCGAACCAGCTCGCGAACGGTTGCAAGAAGAATCGGAGGCATTTATTGTAGTGCACCACGGAACCTTTCGCCATTTGGAGGCAAGGTCGGTGTTACGGTACTCGGCCGAGGTGTGTTTTCTTGCATTCGAGGGACAGAGAGGGAGAGCCTCGATCGGCAACCACCTCCGTGTGCCGTTCACGCACCGCAGACAATTATTCCCGTAAATCACTACCGATCGATCATCCTACACCGCTATGTTCCACGCCGGTCTCTTGCAACCCGGTCACCTTACGCCTCGTTATTCCAGTATCCTGAATACCTCGCAATCGAGTGGCGAAATCAGCGTGAATGCTGATCGGTAGACTGTCGATCTTTGTGGAATATAAAAATTGTCATTGCAAAAGTCATGACACGGTCTACTTTTAATTTGCTCTTTATTACCAGCAATGATACGATCTGTCGATTAAGTGGTTACGTTTTCTAACTCTGAAAATTTATTGTTCCTTTTATAATCTTATATCTTAATTTCATTTTAATTTATCAATTTTATAGAAAGTCTTTTTTCAAATGAAATAGCAATTATTACTTTAATCACAAAAGAAACTCATAACTTACATAAACATTGAATTCTTTCAATAATTTTGATGCTGATCGGTAGACTTTTGATCTTTGTGGAATATAAAAATTGTCATTGCAAAAGTCATGACACGATTTACTTTTGATTTGCTCTTTATTACCAAGAATACGATCAGTCGATTAATTAGTTACGTTTTCTAAGTCCAAAAATTTATTTGTTCCTTTCATACTCTTACATCTTAATTTCTTTTTAATTTATCAATTTTATAGAAAGTCTTTTTTCAACTGAAATAGCAATTATTACTATAAGGACACAAGAAACTCATAACGTTCATAAACATTAAATTCTTTTAATAATTTTATATAATGTACCAGCAAATTCATCTAACTTTTATCCTATTTTGTATTCCGCCAACGTTTGCTCAGTCGTAGATGAGATTTTCGTCTTGCTTTGATGCGAATCGATTGAAATATTCCACGAGGTGTGTTTGGATATTCTGTTACACTTATCTGATTAGATACCCGGGTTATAGCAGCTAGATTGCCGTTGTAATACGTTCGTAATGGCGCGTGAACGATTCGAGCGCTGCGTGTAATGAGGAACTGGGTTTTCTACGATTACATTTTGTATCGGGGGAATTAAATTGCTATGGTCTGAGCACTGTGGTATGCATAGATCTGCAAGGTATGTGAGAATGTTCGCATTGAGGAAAATTAATGGCTTCCCTATTCTATGTTCGATAAAAGAATGATTTCAGACCGTAAAATCATTTGTGTTCTCCTATACCTAGGTTAGCTGGAGTCTCTTCCAGCCAGACGCATCTGAGGGTCTCTCCTCGTGTTACCACAATCTGACCGATTTTTTCCCTGCACGAAATACAGCGTTTCCGAAAGGTATAGTAACGCTCCAAGACAAGGAGAAAATCCGTCCAAGGGGCACTTTCGAGCGTTTTCGTTTCGGTGAAGGTGTTCCAACGGCACGTTCGCTCGCGATTTACGACTGCGGAGAGGCGATCGACGACACGACCGGCTAGAAGAAAGGTGACAGGCCCGCAGGTGCCGATGTTTATAGTTGGTTACGACACGTACCATTCTGTTGGAGCTCTGAACGCGGTGGGACGAAGAAAAATGCGAAAGAGAGACAGAGTGATAGAGAAAGACAGAAGGCTGGGAGCAACGCGTGGGCTCGGCGGCCTGACCGGGCTCGACACCGCCTCGACGCCGATTTTTACGCTTCTACTCGATCGACGAGCAACTCGACGGCGACGCAAAGTCTCCGCGAACCTCGACTTACCCGAGAGAACCACTTAACTCGAATTATCTGCTCGACTTACGAGCACGGGCTCGGATTACCCGGCTCCGTAATTTTATATTCCGGCTACCTCGCGCCCGGGATCACCGTTCGGAGCACTGCTTTGTTACGAAATTCACCCCTGTAACGAAAAAGGACACCATCCTGACCGCAGGATCCTAGGATCGAAGTGATTCAACGATCGAGACGATTCCCGCCCAACTGCAATTAATGAAAACAATTTTTTATTTTACATAAAGATCAGAAGTCTACTCATAATCTTTATTCAAAATTTAATGTAGATCCTTTTATGATTGTGATCATATCTCAACAGTCTCAATCTACTTACAAGTAAAATAAAATACCGTTCCTCACATCAGCATATCCAGGTAAAAAGATACCAGGAGGAACAAGAAGGTCTGACTAATACTAATCATTTTTGCTGACAGAGGCAAAGAGGTCATCAAACGATTAGATCAGACCAATTGTAAGATCAAGCGGATCTTTAGAAAATATCAAGATCCTTTTTTTCCTCCATCTGTCCAGGTTTGAACAATGCCCTCCAGCCCTTCTACCATCCCACTTATTACTCGACTATGGTTAATTAAACTCGCACACCTAGGTGTCCAGGTGAGACGCTACTCGTTCCCA
>CM052342.1:4224931-4289637 GCA_028455595.1 Lasioglossum vierecki | reverse complement strand
ATGAATAGAGGAATGCTTACCAGGCTTGTATTGGCTTCTGAATAGAAATTATCGTCCTCGACGTTTGGATCTATAAACTAAAGAAGAAGATAAGATAGCAAATGTAGGTTGTAGTATTTCAAAAACTTATTTGTAAGCAAGTTTACCATGTATGTGGCTGGTTTGTTACACTGGTCCCGCCAGGGTGGCCAGAAACATAAGCCCAGCAAATAAAGCGTGAACATAGATGTCTTTACGTATGTACTAAAAAATGGCTTTTCAAATGCAGCTTCCCTATAAATGTACTGAAACATAAACCATACGTTATTAGGTAAAATCTAAGGTTTGTTATTATAGTATTAAAGTCAGCTCTTACTTTAGTTAATTCCGAACTGGAGACCCAAATTATATCTACCAAGAGTAAAACTAGGAGTCCCAATACAAGTCTTTGAGATTTATTCATCATCGCTGCCAGTTTGTGAGGATCCTCTACCATCCCCTGCTGTCTACGCTGTCGTAATTCTACGGAGCAGCTCATGATGCATTCAGAATCCTTCTTCTTTGATTATGACATCGTAATAAAATTGATTGCTGAAACGACCAACAGCACTTGTGAAACATACATAAAGGATCTCAAACTCGAGATTTACGACACCATTGAACACAACAAGCAAATAGAAATTCTATCGACGTTTTTTAACCACGTTAAATCGATACGTTAATGAACAAACTGTTAGACTACATGGTAATATTTTTTTTTCCAACTCAGCGGCGAGCGGTCATAACAATGCTAGACAGCACAAAACGTTGTCGCATAAATCATTGGAGCGTGTGTGCGTGTATGTGTCGGTGGAAGGCAACAGAAAGCATGGAGGCAGGAAGCAAAGGATTAAAAACAGGGGGCAAAAAAACAATGTTCAAGGTTTCCACGAATTTAATGTTTTCTTTTTAGCTACAAGTTTCTGTCCGGCGGCGTAATCGAAAATCAAGGTGCGTATATACGTCCGTAAAGAAGCGTTTGTCGGTTTTGTTTGATTGATAACAGGTGAACAAGCGGCAAATGTGGGGGACGTAAAGATAACCTATAAAACCTGGCGACCAGATTGAACAACAATCGTAAGAGAGAGATGACGTTCTACGATAGTTCAACAGAGAATCGACTCACAATAATAGACAACCCTCACTTTTCGCAGCACTGGCAACTAATCTAATGTATGCGGTTCGTCTACATCTTGCTATCACGGGACCACGAGCATCGTATGCCCATCGATCAACCGTTCAATCGACACTGTTCACTCAACGGTTTTCACACACCCCCCCAGGAAAATTACAGGGTTACTTTTTTTTTCTCGCGACAGGATCCCGCCTGCAATCAAATAGTTACAATTCTTTTAATGTTTCCCTCGTTATTGTATCGGCGCTACTAAACCACAATCAGCAACCAAGTTGATGCGCTGTAGACGTTTCGTAGTTTTTGTTATCACCCTGATGGCGCTACAAGTCTCGCACAAGTCGGTGCATCTTTTTCTGCAGCCGACTTTGAATCGACTACCGGGTTTTTGCAATAAATCATTTTCCCACTAATCGAGTCACAAGTACCACCTTTTTAACAGGATTACGCGTCCGTGGCCGTCCGACGCGGTACACTTTTTATTCGGACGTGTCAGAATGATTGTTATGAAGGCATTACAGGTTGTTGTATGGTTTTCCTTTAACGGAGCAGTAAGTCGATTTGTTAGACCCAATTATTCGTGCTGTTTATTAATAGACATTGTATTAACCTGACAGATCAATTGAGAAACAGAACTTACAAAAGAGGATTAGTTCTGGAAGAAGTGTGTAGGAGCCAAGAAAGGTGTTGAGTGTAGACGTTGATAGTTCTACTTTAAATGATGTAAATTAGCAAGATTATGTATCAGTATTGGCAATGTATAACCGAGGCAAGTGTCGTATCGTATATACAAAAATTGATAGCTTGATAATTTCGAATGGAGCCGATTAATTAGATAGTCGAGTTGTGAAAGGGGCTTAACGCAATGGTTGTCATGGCAAACAACGGCAACACATACCCGCTAATGTCCTGCTACAATGATGCACAGTTCGCGAAGGTGTTGTCGTTGTGTGTGACGTTGTTTTTAGTGTTCCAACAATGGCCAACAATATTCTTAGCAATGGTCGGATTCAACAACAAACGACTGCTCCGCAACGGCTGCGAAGCGACAAAGGGAAGAAAGGTGTTGTTATTTAGTTCGTAGTATGCGAAACGATCACACAGATGTACTGGAAAACACGATTGACAAAGCTGAAATAAAAATGAGATTAGATCCGTGGCTGATAAAAGATAAGAGTTTGAGAGAAACAACGATGAAATCATTTTTTGGAAACTCGTGTAGTACATGGTGATATCGTATCGAAAATATTCGACCGACGGCCGTTGATTCCACCACTTCCGGTTTCGGAGGAAACGATAATGTATAAAATGTATAATATGTCGGAAATTAATTATTGTTGTATCCGCATAGATTATTGTTTATCTTCTGCAAATGCGAAGATAATGTAATTATTAACCGGTTGTTATATAGCAGCGGTTTCCAACCTTTATGCTACTATGACTCATTAAAAAAAAAATTTTCTGCGCCTCCCTACCTTTTAATAATAATGTAGAAGTATTTTAAAGAATAACAGCATTACTGCAAAAGAAATTGAAAACTACTTTAACTATTTTAACACGAAGATTAGATTTCTCCTGACCTAAAATATTTCTATTCCTTATGTTTTTTTTTTCATTTTATGTATATTAAACTGATGCAACTTACTCGGGCAATACTCAAAAGTCTAATAATTTATTTGATATGAAATAATTTAGAAACGAACAATTATTTTACATTACTGATACAGCAATATTTAGCAGTGCCTCAGAGTCGAAGGTGCACCTCCCAGATTGGAAACCGCTGTAATATAGGCAAATAATTATTTTTTTAATTATCGGGTCAGCACCGGAAGTGCCAGCCATAGAGTGCAACAATTGGTTACTGCACCGACATTACACGCGGCACGAGTACAAAACCTGCAAGGCTTTGATTGACCAGGAGCTGATGAACTCGAATGGACACAATGAATATGCGAATTATTTAAAAGTGAGAGTCCGTGTTAAAACAGGGCTTGAAATGATTCATAATAATAATGATTTGCAACGCATCATAATAAATAATAATTACTTGTCTTTGCAATGACCTTGGAGAGGACCGTGAACCCTCTATTTTTTAATCAGATATTCCTGTCAATAACACCGATTCGTTTGAATATATGTACTAAAACATGTAATAGTATGTGATAAAAACTGTACAGTTTGAAAATGGTAGATTCAGGTATCTACATCAGAGCAGTTTTCAAGCCCCGTATCAATGTCTCAGACGTTCGAACGAGTGATGCTACATGTTCCTTCGAATCTTTATTCAGGGATTGATACTAAGGAGAGAAGGAAAAGTTCAGGAATCATTGAACTGCTTCCAGGCTGCGTACACCGTCAATTCAACGAACGTTAATAACGTCAAGCAGATTGCCAAGTCACTGTAAGTAAAGGGAATGAGATTTCAGCTGACAGAGATTAAATTGGATTCTGACATTGCCGAGTGGTACTCAATCTAATTGGATTGTTACATACACGTCACTGTTACTCCTTCCACTATATATCTATACATATTTTATTTCGTTTGAAGTCCGTGATGCCGTTCGCCGCGCCCATCAAACCGCATTGGAATCCCCAAACGGTCGTGTTTGTTCTATTCACACTATAAATTCACGTTAACTCTAGGACCGAATTCAGGTATCGGTAAATAAAATGTGCATTTGGGATTTAGAGAGTTGGGGAAAATTAATTCAATTAGGGAGAAATTGCGTTAATCAAAAGTAATTCATAAAAGTTAATCAAAGTAAACGTATACAAGGAGTCCTATATAAATGAGGTAAATATCGCAACCTTGTGTATTAGAAATAAATGGGGATATGATTAAATTGAAATTCTTCTCGATCGAAATTGTAGTAATACTAAATTTTGTGACTTCGGCGCACGGTTCGATCATTTATAGACTAACAGCAAGTTTGAAAATTAATTTAACTCAACGTTTCAATCCCTATGTGGATCATCTTTAAGACATTATTTTCAACAAAAATAAATTTTTTTTTAACTGAATAATAATTATTATTGTGCGCCGAAATCACAAAATTTAGAATATGATTAAAGAATCGATACGATTGTAAAATCGCAGAAGAAAGTTAGTATTACCAATTTAGAAGTGTTTTACGTTGTATGAATAGGTTCTGTAAATCTCTTCGGCGTTAATCTATTGAGTACGGCTGGCGTCTAATGTTTCATTGTTGTCGACAGCTTGATAATGGGCAGTCATAAGCGCGCCATCGACGCATATTTGGAAGCCGAGAAGATATCCAGTACACCAGACTGGGAAGTTTATCTAAATCTAGGCAAGGCTGTTCACCGGAATAAAGACATACAGGGTGGTTCATTAGAACGCGCATATATTTTCACGCACGAGATTAAACCGAGCATATTCATATAAAAGCACGTGCATACTTATGTTCTATAAATAAGCAAAATCCGAAATGTATATTACTTATATTATTCTCGGTTTACTATACAAAAGAAACACATGTGTCTATTTAATGTTTCTGCATTAATTAACATTGGCTAACTTTACCGTGAACATTTCATTATTCCACGTATTTACGTAGGTTTCACTCCGTTATACGGTCATTTGAGACAACTGAAGATTGCTTAAAAATTCACAGAAACATGCGAATGTAACACAACACGTTCGTTTGAAGACTAAAAGGCTTCCAGCTTCTTTTCTTTTTAATTAACTATCGATGATTATGCAACAAATTTAAAAAAATTGATGTACAGATTTATTACCAAAATCAATTTTAATCAATATCGATTTTGAATTAATTTTATTGAGGATCTACGAGGTTTAGGAATGTTGCAGAATTAATTGCTGTAATAAATCTCAATTTCTCTATCCTTAAGTTATTAAATAATCTGCTTCGAGTTTATGCGACTTTTATGAGCCACTGGCGTGGCAGTTAATGTGTTAAAGTCTTTAACTTAATGGCAATAGCAGTAACAATTTTACTCATTGCGCGTAAATCACCTTCTAGTCACATGATCCAATTATTTGTTAATTGGTTATTGTCTAGAAGAAGATTTCTTAGCTTTCTTTTAATAGTCTCAGGAATGAACCACCCAGTACCTTTTCCGAACGCGTCGAATGCTTCATCGAACGTTTCATCCGATTCTATTTTCTTCAGGCGAGTGTTACGCGAAGCTGAACGAGCTCCACGAAGCAAAAAAGTATCTGAAGAGATCGATCGAGCTAACTAAGGACGAGTCACCTTACATTGCTTTAGCCAGGGTCCACCTTCTGCAGGATCAAGTTGTTGAGGCCAGAAATGCTTACTCCGCGGCTATTAGGTAGAAAACCGTTTTTGGTTCGTTTCCTGTTTAACCCGTTGTCTCTGAAACGTCTAGGGGCTCAAACCAGTCCGTGACGTGTCTGAGACGTTATACGATTCTTGATGCTGTATAATATTAGACTGTATAATGTATAGTCTTTATGCAAACTAAAAACTGTTTGCATTGATTGCAAAACACAGGAACAAAATCAAAATTTCTTCTTTGAATTATCTGATTAAGCTGAAACCAATACTCTGATATCTTTAAATCTTTTTTATATGTCCGCTGCTCTAAACTGTGCTTACCCATATATTTTTTGTTATAAATGCATCAAATCCGCTGTGTAATAATATTATATGTATAAATATGTATGTGTATATACAGGGAGGTCCGTTTGAATAAGAACACCTAAATATTTCTTCAGATTATTGTGATGCAAAAAATATTTGTTACGTAATGTGCCTGTGGTCAATGGACCAAATATTTGGCACGAATATTTTTTTCGGAGTTGCAAAGTCATCGATGTTTTTTGGTACATAACTACATCTTTTTATTGCATCATGTAACTAATGGAAAAATACATTTGGATATGTATAATAACATGACCTCGAAATAACCTTGACCCTGGAAAATATATATCGTATATATATGTATAGTGGATTCTGAGGATTTGGGGCGCATCAGGAGATTGGTATGCTTTGGCCCTTCGATTATGCGGCGGCCGCAATGAAGCGAACAGAACTTGAGCTTTTCGATTAGGTTCTGCTATCGGTGCTCCGTCCGAAATAAACGGCTTATCCGATCAAACGTGACTCACATAAACGGAATTCATAGTATAATAATAATCAAACTGTAGATATTCAGGCAAGATAAAAACCGTTTTAATAAGTTGGGACTGCTGCCAACATTGATGCCTTCATACAATTGTTGGGACAATGGATATTATTGTATTTGGATAATGGAGACTTCGGAGATGTGAGGCTGTAGAGTACCATGAATTTTACAGAAAAGAAAAGCATCCATTTTTTTCGAGCCGATATCATGCTGCCCGTTAATGCATTCCGCGATTAACGCGCGCTTGACCTCGCGGACTTCTTGCACGCGCGGATTTAATTTCCTGTAGCCGGCTCGAAATGATCTTGTTTACGACCCGAGCTCTGCGTATTATGTTTCCGCCTCTCTCGGATAAAAAAAAATGAAAAAACTTGTTAAGCAAACGACGCGCTACGGTCAGGAGATAATTTGTCACCGGCGTAATTAACATCCAGTTTCCCGGCTTCTTTGATAACCGCGGATGCCAGTGAATGGAAATTTGATAGCCATTCAAGCTTGCACACTATGGAATTCTCGGAACAATTCATTCGGGTTCTTGGTCGATCGGTGTAACAAAAGGTAGGAATGTTTGTTCAGCATTGTCGGGCAGTTTTCAATGTGATTTTTCGAAGGAGAACGTTTGTATGCTTTTGCAATCGTTTCTGCTGGCTATGGTTCGTTGATGATATGTTTTATTGGCTTCTTTAAGGACCTTGACACGTACAGTGTGGGGCACCACATTTTGCCATCTAGATTTATGTCATTATTATTACGCATAGCAAACAATGTTTCAGATGAAGTTGAAAGGGTTTGAGAGGGGCACATTCTGATGGTACATCTTTTTTGTAGGTGGACGTGTAAAGGACATATGAAAGTTATTAATGTTTTTATAAATGGAATCATATATTTTTTATTGGATCAGCTGATGCTCCTTCATATTCCTTACAAAAAAGTATTAATCTATTTGTGTAAAAAAATCATTACTTTAGGAGATATTTTAATTATAATTTGTAGCGCTCTCCTACTAAATTATCACATTGAATTCATATTATTGACCAGAAAGTCGAGATTTCCTAATAAATTATAATTAAAATATCTCCTAAACTAATTATTTTTTTACACAAATAGATTAATACTTTTTTTGTAAAGAATATGAAGGAGCATCAGCTGATGCAATAAAAAATACATGATTCCATTTATAAAAACATTAATGACCTTTATATGTCTTTTACACGTCCACCTACAAAAGAATGTACCATCTGAATGTGCCCCTCTCAAAACTATTCAACTTCATCTGAAACATTGTTTGCTATGCGTAATAGTAATGACGTAAATCTAGTTGGAAAAATGTGGCGCCCACCCTGTATGTTCAATTTCTTTAAATTAGAATTATTCTGATTGAAAGTGGCAGAAATTGAAATCTTGTCGATAATACGACAATTTAAATCAAACGAGAAAATAAGATGTTCTTTGTTCACCTGGAAAAAATTGTTTCGGAAGAGATTAAATGCAACATCGATATTCCATGAATTTATATTAAAATAATTTAGTAAGCGAAAATGTATGAAACCCTTTAATGTACGCTTACATTGTGGATTTTCATGCAAATTTTGGTTTTCATTAATGGTTGCATAAAAATCCGGTAGACTGACGGATATCTGGCAATTAGATTAATTGGAAGACTCGTTGCAGAAAATACGGAAAATTATGCAATTATTGCGTTGGTCGACATAAAATTGTCTGTAATAAAATGAAGCAGTCAGATAGAAGTAATTAAGGGGTAGACTCTCGTTTCCAGGATTGCAAGGGTGTGGGATGCGCTTTCTCATTTTTCGATAATGCAAAGATGGGGGTTGTTATCCCTCAAAAGTTTTATTTTTATGTTTACGAGGCGTAACTTGCGTTATTCGAAAGCATAAAGCTGCGCATTAATTTGCATACAGGTGTGACACCTACATGCTGCCAAATAGTACAAATTATGCCTCATAATCGTAAAAATAGTACCTACGAGTTCGTTTGTGATCTAGATTGATCTTTTAATTGAGAAATGAGAAGGTGCCCGCACCCTTGCAATTCTAGAAATGAGTATACTCAAATTTATTTTCTGTAAGCTCTGTTTCAGGTTCCATATTTACCGAAAACTTTTTCAACCAGATGTAATAGGAAGCTCAAAATGTTTTAAGCACAAACTCATCTTACTGTAAAAACGATGAGATTAAAGCTACCTAGTTAAATACTTAGCTACTTACTTAAATACACTAATTATTTGACTCATTTAAATACACTAATTATTTCCGCAAATAGTAAATGAATGCGTTCACCTTGGAAACAAATGACCAAAGAAAGTCTCCGAGTGTTGAAAAATCGAAAAACAGTCGTTTTCGCAGCTGGATAAATTCGAAGTAGTAATCGATTTAAGGGAGTAGGGGGTGGTGGTGGTGTTGGAAACTCGGATAATTATTCAAGCAGCTTGTGTCGCTGTTTTCTCGTCTGATTTTCTTGTGGTTTCAGCGCGAATCCGGAGTGTACCGAGGCCTCGAGCGAATTGGGTCTGCTCTATCTTAAAACCGGCGACATTCAACGGGCGTTTCAGCAGTTCGGCATCGCTCTCGCCCATTCTCCGAATTGCACAAAAGCGATACTACCGATCGCCTACGTCATTCAGGTGAGCGTGACCAAATTCGTACGGTAAGCCGGGCACGAAACCGTTCCAAAAGCACGAGAAATTGTTTCCGTATGTAACGCGATCATTCATTCACCCGACCTCAACTTAGGAGAACGACGCGGTGGATGGACTTCCGGCCGAGGGCGTATACCGATTTCTCGTGACCATGTATCGTTCGTGATCTTGCTCTTGCACACTGACGTCAGTGTAAAATGCAGAGGGAAAACTGAAATTCTAATCTTACTAGAAATTCACCTTTTCGTCCCCAACTACATGACGTTCAGGTGAAGTTTGTTTCTCGTTCGGAATGTGAATACGAATTTATGATTTCGGCGCAAGGTTCGATCAATTTTACACAAAGCAGCAAATATGCAATTATTTATACATGTATCTTGATGTTTCGATCCCTATGTGGATCATTTTCATAAAAAACATGTATTGCGTCTAAAAATAATGTAAAAGAATTATAATATGGCAAATGAATTTAGGTCAATCCATAGAATCAACAAAATTAATGTACTTATTTGCTGCGTGACAAAAAGAAAAAAAACATATAAACGAACACTAAGAAATACAGAAAGGCAATGTTACATATATCTATGTCAAGATACATATATAAATAATTGCACATTTGCTATTCAGAATAGAAAAAAAACATATAAACGAACTAATTGCACATTTGCTATTCAGAATAGCAAATGTGCAATTATTTATATATGTATCTTGACATAGATATATGTAACATTGCCTTTCTGTATTTCTTAGTGTTCGTTTATATGTTTTTTTTCTTTTTGTCACGCAGCAAGTATGTACATTAATTTTGTTGATTCTTTGGATTGACCTAAATTTATTTGCCATATTATAATTCTTTTACATTATTTTTTAGATGCAATACATGTTCTTTATGAAAATGATCCACATAGAGATCGAAACGTCAAGATACATATATAAATAATTGCACATTTGCTGCTTTGTGTAAAATTGATCGAACCTTGCGCCGAAATCATAAATTCGTATCGTACATGAAGTTCGTTTTGTCAGAAATGTTCACTCAAAATTTTATATGTTAGCTAAAGCAGATCGAAAGCACAAGTACGAAAGCTTAATCAATAGTATTTAATAATACCAGGGATCGAATGAAAACTTTTTAATAAGTTCGTTTGAAATATTTTTTAAAAGACGTTCTCACGTTGTAAGTTTAGACGAGAGTAGGCAAAGAAGAAGTTGGCGGAAGTAAAAGTTTTAATTCCAGGTTCTTCATTTTAGTAGTCTTGCAATTATAACGATGCTATCGATTAGAAAAGATAGTGAAATTTCTTAAGGTAACGATGGGAATTCCTTTTTCAAGTTTTCAGAAATACAGATCAAAGGAAGCTCGCGTAACGGTGACCCGATCGATCGAATAGCTTGCATGTTTCTGCATATGCCATTGCATCGTGTAACAACACTCCGCAGAGTATATCGAAATTTTGCGTCAGCTAGGTTTGATGTTATCAAAGTTTCCAAACCAAAAGTTGCCGTGCGGTCGTTGTCTAATGGGCTTAATGGAATTGTTTGGTGCACTGTGCCGCAATCGCTGAAAATTCGTCCCACCAATAGCCTCTAGCATTTGTCGAACGATCGAACGGAGAAACGTTCTGAATCAAAATTCTGTGCGAGGAAACACTTGTCCAAGTAAAAAAACTTTCAAAGGAAGGAATTTTTTCTGAAACAAAGAAATATTTTTTCCAAGCATCGAAATTGAATTTTGTTATCCGATGGAAATGAGTTTTTAGGAGCTTACAGTGAAAACATAAGAGTATCCTCTCAAAATGTTGTTATTTGAAAATAATGTTCATTTCACCATTTATTTTGCAATTGTTTTAAATGTTATTATAGTGGACCACTTTTTAAAAAATTGAAAAAATGAGGATATAGCCTCAAGTGTCTCCTTTAGGGACCTCTTTTCACAAAGATGGACATTGGAGATTGACGGAATTAAAATTATTTGGAGTGAACGCTGAACCGCGATATATAATCTCGAACAGCCGAGGAACACAGTGAACTGGATCGTAACATTTTACTAAAAACTCTTCAACCATAAGAGATGCCGGGAAAAATTTCCATTAAAGTTCATTAAAAAATTATTCCCATCTACTTTATACTACGCACACAGAAGAGGTGTAAATCCAACCGTGAAACCACTACGTGGAGGTTACATGGAGGTTCTGGGGAGGGTACATCTCGGTTAACGCTAATGCCGTCGGTTTTGTATCTTTAAAGCTTTATAACTCGAAAAGTAATTCATGAAGAAACATTTGATTTAGTGTTTTGGGAAGCTCCCGAGATCAGCTACAAGAATGTGTAATAAAAAATAGAAAGTGTCATTTAAAAAAATGGAGGTAACCTTTACGTAACCTTCAAATGACTCTTCAAGGTCAAACCAATGGCACTATTTATAGCCCTTGCGAAACCATAACATATATGTGTGAACCATTTTTCTCTAAAATACGTACTCTCTAAAACGTACTACGTCTGCCATTCCTGTAATGTTCGTTAAGAATTTAATTAATAGTACCGGTAGCGCTGCTCGGACAAAATTCCCTTCGTCCTATGTTGCTGAAATATTCATTCTGCTCTTCAGAATCACCAGGAGTACGATGTGGCGTTGTCTAAGTACAAGCTGGCGGCGCAATCGATCCCGGAATCGCACGCCGTGTGGAACAACGTGGGAATGTGCTTCTATGGGAAGCAGAAGTTCGTCGCCGTAAGTACTCCATAAGTCGGGCACAGCTTTTAACTTTATTAAGGAATTAGCTCCGATGGTCCTGGAATGAATTAAACACTTTCCAAACGGAAATTGTGGAGTGGTTAATAAACGTGTAGTCATAATGTCAAATGTTTAATTGTCAGGAGATTGCAATCTGCAGATACAGAAAAATAGCCAGAAAATGCATAAATGCATTATAAACAGATTGCAACAAAAGTTCTTGAAGAAAACTGGCTATAAAATGTATAAGGGTGTCATAAATTGATCGTAACTATCATTGTCATGTAGAAATTATTTTTTCGTTTCTGATAAGCTTCTAAAATGCAAAAGTTATTAATATCTAATTTGGGTTAAGCAAGTGAATATTCATACAAGTTATAACTTTTTATATTCTTCTTTTCTTTTTCTCTTCTAATTGGGTTTTTAAGATATTGTTTCCTTTTTCTGCATTTGGTCTGACAACCGTGTATTAATTAGAAACAAATTCTTACAGACGCAATGACAATGAAATAAGTTTCTTGAAAATGATCCAAATCGTGGATCGAAACGTCGAAATATTAACTATTGTCAAGAATGATCGTACCAGCGCGCCAATAACATTCAAATATTTAAAAATGTATTTCTGTTTACCTCAAACGAAATGGAAGCACAGTAATACGAATCAAATAATTCATGCTCTTCTTTCGTCTTCCAAATTCGGATTTTTGGCGACTTCAAAAGTACCGAACTCCTTTATGAGGTCACCTAGGGAAACAGTATTCCATCTCCGAGGATATTTGAATTCTTCTCAGACGGAACCGACGAATGTGACCACGAACTCGACATTCCTCTGGTTATGGAGAAATAAAAGTTAGATAGAAGTCGACGCTCCGATTTCCGATAAATTCTTCGCCCGCTGCGTGAACTTTCTCGAAATTAAATATCGAGTTTTACCCGTTATGTTCGAACCAGCAGATAACGGGTCGCAGTGCTCTCGGATCAATTACAACTTCGTCTGTGTTTTCCGATATTCGGTGAGCGATAGATTTTCTCGCGCTGAATACGAATCGAGAAGCTTTTTCTTTGTCACCTTCGATTTTCGTGAAGGTCGAGCACAGTGTTTCTAATAGAATGCTGCAGAAATTGTGAATTCGGTAAGACTCAAGAGAAAAATGTTCTCCTCTGAGGAATATTCATTAGTAGAGTGAATAATTCATCATCGAAACCTAAATTGCAACTGCAAGGATACACATTGTAAAGAACCAATCGATTCGCTTCTGTTAAAAAAGAAGAAATATTTACACCATAAGATTGATTACGATACAGTCCTTAATGGAAGACGAAAATTTTTAAGTACCTGTACTTAAAGGTCTTGTATCTACAAAAGCCTTCAATTACTTATTGCTTCATTAATTCTTTTCAAGTTTCTTGCCTCCGTTTAGCAAGAAACAGGTATAGTTGAAAATATTTTCTAATGATCTCGGCGAACAGGTTCGATCTGTTATATTACTACAAGCGTGCATCTTTTATTGCAATATTTAGTAATTTTGTTCATGTGTCTGTTATATGAATTGATTAATTTTTTACTAGCGACTATATTCGCGATAGACATGTTGATTTTTCTATTAGCTATATTTCTAATGAATTTTGGAAATCTATTGCAAGATCTGCATTTTAATAAGTATAATTTTCTATTGCTTACCCTTGTAATTGACAAATTTATGTTGGCCCATTCCTTTAGTGTCTTAAAAGTTTCAAATCCAAACCGTCTTTTCAGTGACGCATAAAAGCTTGTGTTAGTTGTTGAAGTTTCGCCTTGCATGATAAATGTTTGTTTGTTATTCTCGATCGTAAATTGTTGTTAACCAATATTTTACGATCGAGAATAACAAACAAACATTTATAGTTGCGAATGTTTGAAACAAAGTCTCGATCGAACCGATCCTGTTTAGCACAATGGAACATCGTCTTCTTCGCGGGCGAACTAAACTTCCAATTAGAGGATACTCTGGCAAGTAATTTACATCCACCGATTCCCTCTTAGTTCGGCAGCATGCTGTACCAAGTGCAACTGCACGCCTCTGTCTTGTCCCTTAATTGAGTTCCTCTAGGACGCAAGTGTGTCCCGGTCGTCATTCTGAGACCGGGTCGCGCGTGCACCGGCACCTTTAATGGGCTTTAAATTAATTATCCTCGTTCACTCTCGAACAGAATCTTCTTGTCACGGATAAAGAACTAGCTGATTCGACCGCCACCACCTCCGAGGGAAACATCGTCTTCGACCATTAGTTTTCTCTTGCTTGGCCACCATAATCTCCGGTTTATCCCTTCCCAACCTGTCTCTGCGACAGGATTATTCTTACCGGAGGTAAAACGTGCTGTAAATATTTTTCCCGTTGAATGGAACCGAATGCAGAAGGTATTTCTTCAACGCGTGTGTTGTGAGCATTCATTTTTTCGAACTGTCAAGAGACAAATAGTAAACAATATCGATCGTAAATTGCTTGAAGCATAAAATAATGATATCGGCGCATAGGTTCGATCAATTGTTACTCAAACACTATTTGCAAATTAGCACAATATTATTTCTCAACGTTTCGATCTACATTTTCTAAAATATATCCTTGTTTTCAACTCACTTTATGCATTAATTCACACATACATTAAAATGTTTATATCAATTTGAATATTAAACGCATGAATTTAATGAACGTATGAATTTAAAACAAATCAAGAAGCAAGAGGACATTTTTTAAAACAAATAGTACTCAGTAAAAATCCTGTCTTGCATAAACTTCTCAAGTCAAGAAATCACACAGTCTGCGGAGTTTCTCAACAGGAAAAACATTGCTGCAATTCCTCAGTATTATTTTCCTGCGTCATGCTAATTAATTCCCGAGAAGAACAGCATCTCTCGAAACTCGCAAAAGAAACCCAGAGATTATTTCTACAGAAATAACCATTTATAATTATAAGCGGCGTGGCCAAGCTTCCGCGAACAATTCTACGAGTCACTATGTGTATGACTTGAGTTATGTAAACTGCCACGACTGATAGAGAAGTGAATCCATAGCGAGGCTTAGGGCTGCGTGTATAACGTTTAATCACGGATTACACGGTGTAATTGACAAGTATCCTTGATCATCGCTGGCACGCCGTTTCGAAATATTTCAATCGATTGCTTTTTCTATGGAGTATCTCGAAGCAGTCGAGGTATAGTCTACTACAAACTGGACCTCCTTGCTCCAATTATCGAGAAAAATGCATTGGCGATCGGGTCGAGGTGGCACGATAAATAGAATTAAATCGGGAACCGTGATTAAATATCACCAGCACTGTAATAAGCTTTCTCCGACGGTAACTCGGAAACTGATCGTGAAAGCTTTTATACAGTCACTCTTGTGATTCATATGAAATGGATCCAGACGACTTCAGTTTTTCTGCTAACATTAACCTGGAAGGATTACAAGATAATATTAATTAGTAATTAATTTAAAGTAACGTGATAATTTCAATAATTATAAAATTAAAAATGTAACATCGGTCATTTATCCGACAGTGGTAGGTTTAGTGTTATGTGCCTTTTTTTCGCTTTTTTTCTCTGTATGTACTTTTTTAATATTTTTTCATTCAAAACGACGTTTATTGCAAAAAAACGTAATGCTTCATTTATTATTAACCGACTTCTTCGGCGTTTGCTCAGCAAAGAATGTACCGATCGCGATGAAATTTAGTAGGAGATACTGCCGCGATGCTCCTAAGAGAAAAAATTTATAAAATTTGTTATTCTCTAAAATGTATCAACTCTCCGCATTATTTTCACAACGGGGAACTGAACTGTGTCAACATTTTTAGCTGAATGTGAAAGGTAGAAGAATAGCGTGCGCACCCGGGATCCGCTTTGGGGTCGCAGGGGTGCGAGTCTGAACTTCCTTAATCCAGTCCGTTGTTATTCCGCGGAACGTGGCCGCGCGTTAGCGGGCTAAGGCTCCAAAGTTAAGTGGATTAAGCACAAAGCTCGGCTTTAGCTACCTTGTCGCCGATAAGAAGAACTCGAGGACGTTCAGGGACACGGGGATAAGAAAAAATGGGTATGCTGGGTCACGCGTCCTGGCCCTGGTCCCTTTGACAAGTTCCTTTTTATCATCCGACCTGGGGCCATTTAATAATAACACTATTTGGTAACTAAACCAATTTCGAAGCTCCAAGCGGACGTGTCTTTCAGATACGCCGCATCCGATCCTGAAAATCTCGTCTGCCCATCGTCTTCAATTTTTCAAGAATTTTTTCGGAATGATTCTTATGTAGAATCATTCTGTAGACACTCCCAAATATTTGAACGCGTTCAAACAATGTTTAACACTAGATTGCCTAAGGAAGTCATTTTGACTGCTTTTCAATTTCAATTAGAAAAACAATTGTGTATAATATGACACAGCTTCTTAGAATTTTGTGACTTTTTGTGCAACATATAAATACGTTTATTTATCATTGTAGTTGCCTTCGCCCCTCTTTCATTTCCGGTATATGTATACACGGTGTATCCGTTAAGTTATATCACCATTTTCTAGACATTTCGAGTAGTGCAATTAAAAAATGTTTTAGACAAAAGTTTCTCATAACATTAGTTATTCTTTCACAATGCAGTCATTTTGACTGCTTTGGGCAATATAGGTATATACTAAGTTTCAGTCTTTCTAATGTTAAAAAAAGCTCGACTTGAAAAGAAATATATTATTGTATCCAGACGAGTCTAGAAAACCATTCTACGCAAGAATCATTAGTACGGCTTGAACGGTTCAAGCAGTTAAAATTCTTGAAGTTGCTAGGTAAAAATACGCGGGACAGCATAATTGATTGGCGAGCGGCGCTTGCATAAATAGCAACGGCCCGCGATCTTGAATTGTTAACGGTGCTCGTTCGATCAGATAATTGCGTGTATTTATTGCCGGATGACTGTTCTGCGCGCGAATCACCGGCGACATTAATTGACCGCGCGACTCGCCAATTGCCGGACTAATCGGTTTAACGCTCTAATTTATTTTCAGGCAATTACATGCTTGAAGAGAGCCCATTACCTGAACCCGATGGCCTTTATGCCGGCTTATAATCTCGGCATGGTATTGCTGACCACGGGACAACCAGCCTCGGCGGCGATTTACCTTTGCGCCGCGGTCAGCGCAGACCCCAAGAACCCCATGCCGTATCTTCTGCTCGGACGTAAGGCACCACGTGAATTCCCATCGATTTTCTGCTGGCCGAAAAGGGATGGGGAACGCCGGAAAACTCGATACGACAGATGTTTGTGGTGTAGGATAGTTATTCCTTTGCATATGTACAATCGCTGGCCGGTGCAGCTGATATTGCATCGTTGGACTTTGAGTTATGCCAGTATCTGGTTGTCCTCGGGTTTAGGTATTCGAAGGATGTTACATTGAGATATTTACGACCTGACGATATCTGAATGTTACATTCTTCACCTGTAATAAGAAAACGATAGTTACGAATGTCTGCACTTAATAATTTTTTATCTGCATTATTCAATTCAATTATTATAATTCAATCAAGTTGAATCTTGATTTATTTCAATCAAGAAGGTTCAGTCTGTTAGAGGAATTTATATTTTTACTGAGAAATTTGTACACGCTTTTTATACTTTATGGGAATGATCGAAGTGTACACACGTTTGCGGACGTTGATGTAGGTACTTTAATTAACTAAACGGCGAAAGTCTAGAAACTCATAGGACCTAGGTTCTAGTATCAAGGAAACAGCGAGTGTTTCATGGTAAATATCACCTGTCTAAGTTCACCTAACTCAGACGTATTTTGGAAAGTAGCCTAGTTTCACTAGTATAGGTCAGGTGTCAGGTGTAGCCCGTTAAATTACCGACATGATGCATGCTCGGGCGTTATGAACGCATCGATCATTCACCACTCTGGTCATTTCAGGTGACGTTTTCCAAACAATCCGTTTCCTTATCACTTTTAATGAAAGAGTAGACGAGTAATCGATAAAACAGACTCAAAAATGGTTTCAAACTTTGTATCATGGAGAAATGAGTGTTTCAATTTAACAAGTTCTAAGTTGTCCTATTAATTTCACGATCTTCAAATTTCTTTTAGGGTATGGATAAGAGAAGAACAGACTTAAAAATGTTTTCAAACAAATTTCTATCATGGAGAATAAGGGAAAGATAACTTTCAGTAGTTAATAGCAGAACTACTAAGTAAAGCGACGGTCCAGCAGCGAACGTCTATGATACAGGACGAAGAGGAAGATCAGACACAGTCGCGGAGTTATTTATAGCGATAGCCACCGGCTCTTGGTTTTTCTCCTCCATTCTCGCGCCGCAATTTGTCCTGTTTTTCTATCGTTACGGCACTACGAGTTCCGTCGGCCATCGGAATACGTTCTCGTCGCGTTCGGAAAAAGAGGAGTGGATAGTCTACTATGTCATTGTCGCATAGGAAATTCTAATTGTATCGACTGTGCGCGTTCCTCTCCCCTATCGGCACTCGAGCACGGAACACCGACAGCATGTCTAATCGTTATCATTGTTACAGTCGCGCTGAAGCGGCTCGACGACCTGGAGGGCGCCGAGAAGGTTTTGCAGAAGGCACATGCGCTGGCCCCGCAAGATCCTTTGGTGCTGATTAATTATGCGATTGTCTTGGACGCGGTAGGCAAGAAGAGTTACGCTGCCGAATTTTTGACTGCCCTGAACGATATCACTGCTGTCATTGACGTGGACGCACAGGTAAGTCGTTAGGTCACACTGTGGTCTGAAAGTCAGTTAATAAATTAAAAAAAAAACCAACTAACGTAAATCTGTTAAAATTTATACTTGTATGATAGTTTGATATGTATACTACAATTAACAAAAGCAAAATTAATAATTCACATCACCGTATTATTGTTGGCAAGACTGTCAACATTCCAGTAAACACATTTTATTTTCCTGCGTTGCTGAAGTGTCACAAATTATAACTTCAAAATATTGAGTTTTTTCTCGAAGTGTGTATAAATTTTGTTAGTATCTTGTTATATATGATATTATCAGTATGGCTGTAACTCTCTGGAAATGGTAGGTTTGCGTTTCCTCCACAGACTTTATGATATATTTTATGAACCGATACTTTTTAAGAAAAATTATTAGAAAGTCGTAAGTTTCACAAACTTTGCACGCATTTGCACGCGTTGCGAAGTATTTAATTTGAAAGCTTACTTTATCTCCATTAACGGCAAACAGAAAACGCGAACGACCGCGACCCCCCGCAATCCCATTATCATTTTATTTTAATATTTTAATAAACGTATCTACGATCACCCGCTTAGAGTTGTTCGAAGAATGGTTCAAATTGAAGGATTTGAAACGAAAGGATTGCGTTAGTGGATTACTAGAGGCTATTTTTACCGAAAGGAATGACTCACAATAATTAATTCGCGCTAGAACTGACTTTCAAACCGCAGTGGGTCATTAGGATTATTAGGAGACCAGCTATCTTAATTTTTTGTCATAAGTTGTTTACTCGTAAGATGACTCAATATGTACAAAGTTACCACTTGTACTGAATTAACCTCGTTTCGTAAATGTAAGTCCACACTCTGGTCGGAATTTGTTCACTCGTCCCTATTGCGCTAAATTCTCAAGATCAGAGAGGAGGTGGAGCTTTACGAGTGCTGGGGATAAGAAGGTCTTCTTAACTTCCGGGGGCGGAGGGGGCCGGTTTGTTCGCAGATAACGCAGACTGCGAAGAGGCTGTCGACGAAACTTCAACAGGAGAAGGCGTCCGGTAACGAGGGAGAGAGGGTCCTTAACGAAGATGAAGTTTGAAACAGCATGGTCGACCGACGACGCTGAAGAATCCCGAGAATTTCCATGGGAACGAATAAAACTCACTTGCACAAGCAACTTACTCCCGTTTCAAAGAGTTTATGAAGATCAACCAGCACCACGAGCTCCTTTTATTCCTAGTCTTGTCCTGCTCCAAGGTCATAACGCGTGTCCTTGAGTGTACCGGTGATATTTGCGCATTGCCATCGGTCACGTGCCAAGGAGACTTGGTTTTTTCATTTAAGTTCTTATATACGACTTCGTCGCTTCAGTTGGTCTCGCAGGATGCGCCTTCGGGAAGTGTCAAGGACTCCGCGGTACGAGACACCTGGGATGGAAAGTGAAAATGTCGGCGTTATGGCCCCGTAAAAATATTATTTAGATTAAATTACTGTCTCGAAGCTCGTGTTATGGCTGGGAAATGCTAGTCCAAAGCTCTGTAGCTTCTTAAAGAGGTTGTAAAGACTGTCAGCGTCCTCTTTGATTGAGGTAATGCATTTATATGCTGTTACTAATTTAAAGCAAATAATAGGGTGGATTTAATAATGTGTACTTGTTCGCTTTGAATGTACAGGAAAATATTAATAGATTTTTTTTAAAATTTATTTATTTAATGTTGCTTTAACATCAAAGGTCATCAGCAACACGGTACATTTTCTTACAATATTTTGTACATCTTAGTTGTTAATAGGTTTGTTAATAGACTGGAAAAATGTGAGAATAATATTCACAAACATTTCACAAAGAAAATTATTTGTGAATCTGACAAAAACGCAGGAAGGGTTAAAATGACGTAACGCCTTTTTCAAGACCACGTTATTTCTCTGTAAATGACAGAGACATTTTCACTTTGCATTTCAGAGGGTTCACAAGACGTACCTTTCGACTTCTCGTCCCGGATAGAAGGTCCAAGCGAAACTGCTGCCTCATTTCCGCAAAACGTTCACCCTCAAGCTCAAACTCCGCTCATAATGCCTGCTTATCGAGCAGTGATTACGGAATTAAGTACATTAAGGAAGTAATTAAACTGTCTCGTTGCAAATTCGCTCCCGATCTATCGCCTGGCTATACGTGATTCCGTTAACGATCTTGTGCCTGTTAATTTAAAGTTCCGACAAATTGCCGCTTGAGGCAAACGTTCTCGGAAAAGTGCATCGCGCTTTCAGAATTCATAGTGGGCCCTTCGGATTCCGTTTGACACCGTTCCTCGGGATCTGATGAATTAGCTCTGTTCAGACTCGTCTTAATTCCATTTAATTATTCAGATTATCGTTATTATGTTCATTTTTATATTTATTTTAATGCGCGTTAGTTTCAAGTAACTGTTCCTAGAAAAAAATGATTTTTTAAAAAATACCACGCTTTTAAAAACGGACTAAAAAGTATAAAATAATTTTTCCTAGTCGCGTGCTGATTCCTAACCTCGTATAGACAGTGGTGAAAATTTGTGATTGTGAATTTTGAATTGCTATGAAAATATTTGTAAGACTTAAAACGAAAAACGTGGGACGCAAGATGTATCAATTATCTATTTCATGCGGCCTACGTTTTTCGTTCTAAGTCTTACAAGTATTTTCATAGCAATTCCAAATTCACAATCACAAATTTTCACCACTGTCTATACGAGATTAGGACTCAGCATGCGACTAGGAAAAATTATTTTATACTTTTTAGTTCGTTTTTAAAAACGTGGTATTTTAAAAAAAATCATTTTTATTTACATAATTATTTTCTGCTTTTTGTGTGAAATTCTTCAATCGATTTGTAACATTTTAACCAGGGTATGAAATTATAACAGAGACATGTATTAATTTTCAGACAGTATTGCAACTGCGACATATCGAAAACAATGCCGGAGCGAACCGTTTCGCGGAGGGATGTAAAGGTAAATATTTAATTGTTATTTCTCCGAAACGGATAGATTTAAAAAATTTTTGAATATTGCATTGTCATCCAGTTCTAAGCTATATTACCAATTTCAAGTCTCTAGCTCATCGGGAAGTTAGTTTAAAATCAATTGCAAGATTTGTCACCGAACAGACAAACAAGAAACCGAGGAAAAATTTTTTGTGATGAAAACGACGAAGCTTTGGCAACACATTATTTATTGTTTGAAAGAGTAGGTTTTCAAGAAATGTTTAATTGTTGTCGAAGATCCAAGTCCCTAAAAACTAAGATACCGTACTGTAGCCTTACCAAGAGACAGGACTTAATTTTTTGTTACCGTCGAATACGTGGTACACAAGTGTGAGTGTTTTTGCCAACCGACTGCCTTCCCTTAATTCTCAACTGGCATTCTCTGAAGAGGCACACGTACAGTTCCGGTCAGAGATGTTTAAACTTCGTGCACATAGAGAAAGCATCCAATTGCATTTCACGAGGATAATTAACTTAAAGCCTGTTGAAGATAGGACGTTCCCCATTGCACACGGTGGAACGTGCAGAAAGACGATCCGTATGCACGCTCCTGTACAGGTTCTCTCTGTTGATGAGCGAAATCAATTAAGGGAGGCGACAGAACGGTGCATTGTTGCGAGGCGGCAAGCGAAGCGACCAGTAAAATTGGAGAATGTAAAATGTCTCTCGCAGCGATGGTGAATATTCTATCGATCGCATTTGTTGTACTTCCTCGTCTACATATTACGCGAAGATGCAAAGATTCTGAGGCAAACAATATCGGTCTAGTTCTCCTTCGTTTGACGCCCCGCTTATCGACAATTTTCTAATAGTCTTTCTGAAACGAAAGATCAACAGTTGAGAATGCACCAATAAACTATTTCACTAAAATTTGTTTCAACAAATTGATTTTTTTGTTTAAAAAAAGATTAACACTTCTGTCATATAGTTTATTATTTAAATCAACGTTCTTGCTAGATAAAAGAAACTATTAAATCTGTATGGAAATGTCTTATAAATGGACAAAGGATCTTCATGCGAAATAAAAACTTTCTACCTGAATTGTAACAAGGTGGGATGAAATAAATATTTAATTTCTTGTTGAATATGTTTAATAGGTTAACACTAATATGAATTTGTGAATATGAATGTGAATTCGTAATGGCGCCTTAGGTACTGTGCAAAGCTGCCCTGCCGTCTTTGTTTTGGCCGTGAATTTTAGCCGCGGGGCGCGGCTTTTAACACTCGCGCCCGGGTAGTTTGATTCCGAAACATTTACTATGTTTATTTTTCTGAAAATGTTGTTTAAACTTTTTAAAATATTTTTGTCTTAAACAAAACACAAAAACTGATCTTCTTTCAATTTTTTATCCCAATTAAAAAAATCATGCAGTCAATGGTTAAATTCTTCAAATTTTTTACCGTCAGAGATTAGACCTCTCCATTTTAATCATAAATAAAATCCGCAGTCTGCAACTTGATTCCACTAAATGGACTAAAACTGCCATTAATAAGTTATTCTATTTCATTCCACGTTTTTACTAAATAAAAAATAATATAAATCCTCATTCAGATTTTTTAAAATGCTTATTATGTGGAACTTCATGCAATAACAATTTTTTACAAATTGGTTGCATCATACATTCTGTTTTCCACGTACAAGTACAGAGATCTACACTGCGCGAAACCGCTTTCGACAAGCGAAGCATAAATCCACATCTAGCAAAAAGCTACAGTTTCGCGTCAGATAAAACCGGAAAAAGTTGAGCGAAGTTGAGTCGTTTGAAAAATTCTGGTAGACGTGTTTTTACGCGAAATATTTTCCTGGCAGAGATGGATCGTTGGAACTAGAATTTCTGTGCGCACCTCGAGTATCTAATAATTAATCAAACGCATGGTCGAACCAAGTGGAATCACGTTGAATATATTTAACGTGATTTGCATGTGGTCTGATCAGATATCAGTTCTGATGATTGCGCGTGGGAGAATGACGAGAGATCCCTCGTGGAAGCTGACATCCTAACGATGATGATTTGTCTATTCCAGGACAGCCATATGGTTCTTCTTGGAAAAAATCAGGATCTACAAATGAGGGTTCCCACAAGTTTTCTTCATTTCCACTTGGAATATTGATGAAACCGATTCGTGGAAATGCAAATGGAATAACCGTCGAACGCGTCAAATAATTATTTCGATATAACGGACACTCGCCTTTCCGATAATTAAAACGGCAAATCTTGTATTGGTTTCACAGCGAGGTGTTCGGTCGCGGAAATCGCTGGCGGGAAATAATATAAAAACAGAATAAACAGACGGTGCGAAAACGTTTTCGGATATTATATCGTGATTTGCATATTCAAGGAAATCCCGACCACGAACGGGATTGATTGTTTGTATAATTTCGCATTCGTTGATTATGTCGGCCGCTTTCATGTAGCCCGACAGTGAGCTGGATTGAAAAATTTGGTAACATTTTACTTACAACTCTTCAACCATAAGAGGCAAGGAGCACCACGTGACGTACCTATTCCAGGGTATTTATCAGTGTTACCAACCTCTACGCGGAGAAAGTTTTTTTGTGGTAACACTGATAAACATACATATGTATCAGTCTAACGCTTCAATTTTACTATAATTCCACGTTCTTCTCTTTTTTTATTAATGTCTTTATTTCTATTAGCAGATCCGAGTGGACTCAAGCGCCATATATTTTTGTTGTTACGATTCCACGTTGGCATTCCTGACTAGGCGCCATCTGGTCTAACTAGCTGAACTAAAATTGGCTCTAGACTTGCTTTAGACTCTGGTATCATGAATGGAATATGGGGAAATTAAATGCAATCACGGGCTGTCGTCTTTTTACCTTATACGAGCATTTTTTAAATTAATTCTTTAATTTTTATTGCCTTAAAATATTATAAAAACTGTTTACTCGCATTACTTATTTAGTACTTTTCCAGATAAATTCTTCGTATTTCTTGTCGATCTTTGTATGACTGCAATAATTTTTATAACATTCATAAGAAATCGATATCAATGGGAATTTTCGTACATACAGCTCAGCACGGAAATTATGAAATAATAAATTAAAAAAAAGTAAGCAATCTAGGGATATAAAAAATCAGCATTGACAAGTAGGAACATGATGCCAATTAGAATTTTTACCTATATAATGCAATGTCGAAACTGTCTTATAAAAAATATCCTGGAATGAACAATATAATAGTAAAAAAACTTTCATTTTTACTTGAACCTTCTAATCGAGTCAAAGGATTGAGGAAATCGGTTATGCAGAGCAGACCTGGGTAAAAAATATTTGAACTAAGAAATAAAAATATTTGCAAATACTATTTCTCACAGCTGTGTTACATATGTTTCATTGGAAACAGTAATTTAGTATTAGTTTCAAATGAAACATATGTAACAATTGTGAGAAATAGTATTTGCAAATATTTGTATTTCTTAGTTGAAATATTTTTTAGCCAGGTCGGATGCAGAGGCGGGCTGAGAATGAAGATTTCGCTGTTAATAAGGAAATGTTTATTCGTAGTCTATATAAATAAATTTGTCCTTAACGTGTACATGCATGGAAGCGGATCGACTTTCAGCCGGGCTCATTAGCCGAAAATCCATCGCAACATATCCACCGGTCATACAAAACTAAACGCGAGTCGCACGCGAATCGTTATTGTGGCGGTCGCGCTCGGTGTCGTATTTACATTACAGGCGTTGCGTTTTGCATTGGCACGACATACATGTGTGCGTGTGTGTATACATATGTAACAGTAATATATGTACATGTAACTGTACACCGATCTCGTTATTTCGCGTGATCGCGCTACATTAATTAATGCGCTTGTAAATGCGGCGTTTATACAAGCTCCGATAATTCTCGCTCGGTCTCCTAATTCTTGCCGATTCGTTGTTGAGCGCGTGATATCGATCGATCGGCAAGAAGAACAAGGCAAGAGATCGATAATCGACTTCTTCGACCCGTCGTGTCGGCGAGGCGTAATTTCATGGAAATTTGTGTTGCAAATTGGGAACGCTGCATTGGGACGCGAGTCGCCCAGCAAATCGTGCACATCAACAAATGCGCCTTAAATTCTTGGCTTGTGTTTCAACTTGCAATAACGTTTCGCTCGCCCGATTATTCCGAGCGATAAAATAATAGAAGACTTTGTAACCATCGTACACTAAAGTACTTCGAGCAATCAGTCCTAAAGAAAATTTGAAGAAAGGTAGAACCTCTAATTTTTTTATACGCTGAACTTAAAATCGCTCAACTTTACGCACACATAACTTTTGAGCCAGTGAATTTCGAACGTTAAAACTTGGATTTTTGGGATTTCCTCGTCAAAATTTACAAGAGTCTAAATCTACCTTTAAAAAAAAGTGAAAATCTTTTGTTTTCCTCGAATCAAGTTCAGCACCATTTTCAATTGCCCAAGCCAACAAAGTTCCATCGAAATCAATTTATGTTTGGTCAATTCTAGATTACAAGTTATCTTTTTAATGTTAGCATGCACATAACTGTGCATCCTACTAATACTCCCATGTTTTATAGCTGAATAAAAAAAATTTAAGTTTGGCGCCTCGGTGGACACCCAAGTACAAACGTCTCGCGAGTAGAAAAATGAACGAGGTACATATTTTCTTTACCCTCCTTACCCTGGCCGAACTGGCATCGACAGAAATTGCATTGCAACCTGGTCCGTCCCATCGAACAGTTCTCTGCCGCAAACGGTATCGGCCCGCGGCGTAACAATGATCTTTACTGTTTTATTTTTCTTTAGGAGGCAATCTACTTTCGTTTTTCCACGCACAGCACACAGTACAACGGTCTGTTTACTCTTCGGAATTGTCTGTTTGAACAGCTACGGCACGGTTTACGAGTAAACGTGCTGTTGGAAGGTGTCGCTCGTAAAAAGATGATTACTGATGGCAGGTGTCCTCCAGATCCACAATTCTTGCCCACGTGTTCGGCGGACGAAAATTTTTAGAAACATTTGTAACTCTTGGGGGATGCTAGAGTTCACCCTCTAGAACTCTACAATTCATTCTTCAATTTAGAAACGCTACTAATTGTTCAGGGATGCTAGAATTCATCCTCTAGGACCCTAGAGTCCATTATTCAATTTAAAAACAGTTCTAACTCTTTAGGGATGGTAGACTTCATCTTCTGGGACTATAGAGTCTAGGACTATAGTGCGTTCTTCAATTTCAAGGTTCTATAGTTACAATTACTGTCCATGTGCTTAATGGATGAAACATTTTAGCATCCCCTAAGAGTTAGGTTGGGTACAATTCATTCTTCAATTTAGAAACGCTACTAATTCTTTAGGAATGCTAGAATTCATCCTCTAGGACCCTAGAGTCCATTATTCAATTTAGAAACAGTTCTAACTCTTTAGGGATGGTAGACTTCATCTTCTAGGATTCTATAGTGCATTCTTCAATTTCAAGGTTCTATAGTTACAATTACTGTCCATGTGCTTAATGAATGAAACATTTTAGCATCCCCTAAGAGTTGGAAGATGCTACAATTCATTGTCTAAGGTTCTAAAGTTCATCTTGCAAGTTCCAGGCTCTACAGTCGCGTGGTCTCCAGACCTTTCAGCCTGCATCATACGTAGGTGCTCTGGACATCTGTCTGTTGCGTGGTAGGTTGCCACTTCTTCATGATTCTAGGCTTAAACAGGTGCCCAAAGGTAGTCCGAAACTGTCTAGACATAGAGCAGTATAGAATGAAGTTGATGGCTCCGTTCAGTAGTGCTAGAATGTCCATCAGCTCCCCTAAGTTGTGGTAACATGTCCGAAAGAAACAATCTCCTAGGACCCCGGATAGAAGACCCAAGACTCCTTGAGGAATCTCCGTGACCAGGAACAAGAGGAGAACTGCTACCAGCATGTTCGTTGTCCTGTCTGCTCTCTTGTCTGATTTACTGGGCTTGCGAGGCAGTACACCATTCCCAATGGTCACTCCTGAATTACACTGGTTGTAGTTTTTCAGGGCCTGCTTCCTACCCTTTGCTCTGTAACAGCGTCCAATCAGAAAGTCAAGGTGAATAAAATTGATGTGGAGTAGATTCAAAGGCTCTAGCAGACTAAGCATGGTGAATCGGCCCCACCCCGGGTTGTTGTTTGAAATTCCCACCCCTAAAAAATTAAATATTTTTTTTCTACCCTTAATAATTTGATCACATTTGTGAAAAAAATATATGTTATAAAGGACGTAAGTACGAGTATTTTCGTATTTTTTTGTGAAAATACTTTAATTAACAATCGAGAAAAAAATGATATAGTTAAGGGTATTTACCCTCATATCATCCTTATACGAAGGATTAGAGACTTGAAATTTTGGAGGTTATGTTCCAACCTAAAAGCAATGTTTTCCACACTATTTGAATAAAAACCCGGGATGGGGCCGATTCACCATGCTTAGTCTGCTAGACCCTTTGAGGATTTCTGCGAATTTATTTTTGTGAGCTCTAATAATTAATTTCTCCAAAGTTACAGCAATAGAAACTGCAAATTGAAAGGGGACGTTTATCGCTGGCCAACACAAAGTTTTAGGAGTTCATTTGCGGATAAGGGACACTCCCCAGCCTTTTCAGGGTTTAGGGGAGGGTTAGATTAGGCGTTTTCTAAGCGGAAACGGAAGTCCCGTGCTAGAAGAGGGTGAAGTGACTGAGATTCCTGATCCCGCGCCGAGACCCATGCATTTCGTTTTCCCCGGGGAAGCAATTTCCCCCATTAATGGGATACTGCTAGATTACCTGTAGAGGGCTTTTATCAGCCAGCAGCTAATAACCGTGAGAATGACGCAGGGTAGAAGCTTTACGACCACGCCCAGCACCCAGAAATTCAGCTGATAGAAGAAGTCTTTGTGCCCGGAGTAATTCGTGTCGACGATGTACGCGATCTCCATGGTGCCGTTGTCCTTTAGCCTCTGCTCTCTTATCTGTCGGTCACATAGATTACAGTAATGCTTCGATAGATGTCAGAGAGATGCACACGAAAACATTGATTCCCGTAAAACCAGAGAAACTATTCTACTGTTGTTTATAGCTTCAAGACCATAATATGGTCGTCATATGAACGTTAATATTTAAAAAATCAAGGTGCCCTTTATTTTATGTTAAAAAAATGTTTTTTTGAAGTTTTATAGTATATTGAAGTTTGTAAATGTCTAGATACTGATGAAATTTAGTTTGAAACATTTTTTGCTTGCCTGATGTTTTATCGGTTCGGATAGTCGAGGTTCTACTGTATCGCGAATTAAGCGCGTGATTATGGTCCAAATTGTATCATGTTTGGACTCGTATTAATCAGATCAGTGTATCGAATATATTGCTGAAAATTTTATTAAAAAATTATTGGGAACAACAAATTTTTATCATTAGGTTAGTATTGTCTCAGACTGTTTCAGTTCGTGAATGAATTAGAACTCTTTTATGCCTCGCTTTTGACCTTATGTGCTCTATATGTCGATCACTCTTACTCATAATAATCATGAATTATATACCTAGAATGTTTATCCTTCTAATAAAAGCACAAATCTTTGAGGATGTTGTTAACTACCTAATACTTTTGAATAATGCATGCGAACGAGCGGGGGTTATAACACATTGAAACTTTCGGCGGAGCAAGTTTCTTATATCTCATTTTCCGCAGGATTATGATTATATAATTACACAGTGCATAACTTACGCCAAACACGAAGTAGCTGGGCGCACACGCGATGAACGGTGCCAGGAAACTGCTCCAGAGGGCCACCTTGCAGCGATTGGGTGTGCACCAAGAGTTGTTTTGTGGGAATCTACTTCAAAAAACAATTTTATATTATTTTTAAATCCATCTTGCTATTTTATGTTCACTATAAATTAACAGGGAATCTACTGAAAATATCTTTCATACGAAAATGAAACATTTTTTGGAATTTACCAATAAATTGTGACCGCGCATCATGAAAATACGGACGACCATAGTCGAAACGTAGAATAGAGAATTTGTCGTGGTTCCACATTTTTTTTTAACGAAAAGTTCATTACCATATTATGAATTTTGATTAGCCCTGGCACAAATCTTTTTACGGACCGCGTTCTACTTTTCGGACAACGAAATTTGCAATCTGGTCAAGCGTAATGCAAAAAATGATTTTCCATCTCTGGCTCTGACTCTATTTTCCCATTTCTTGATTAACGGATTTTCAGCCAACGTGATTTAACAATTTTGCCGTCACATTTTTACAATTTTATTCAAAAATTCCCCGGGTTATTTCGAGCGAGAACGCCATTATACTTCGGGTGCTGGAATTTTGGCAAATATGATGTTATTAAATGTTTTTTTGCAATAACTTCCAAAGAACTCGAGCGTTTACACAATTAATTTACGCAATCAATTTATTAATCGGCTGTGATATTTCTACAATGAAAAAGGAAAAATCATTTAAGATATTTCTCCATAAATTCTTCTGTATTATACGTATTTAGAACAACTGTCAACCAATTTTAATTTTAAATGAGCTGTTTTATTCGATCTATTTATGCAACCTCCAATAAATATTCTTCCCCACGAATTTCGCAAACACGGTATTCCGATTCAACCAAGTAAAAAAGTAGAAACATTTAGAGATCGGTGTTTTGTCATCGAAATCAAAGCGGCGATATGGTGGCTGAAAACCTCTCGGTTTGAAGCGCGCTTCGTCAGATTTGGTTACGAGCAAAATTCGAAACGTCGACGACGAGAAACGATCGATTTGGCGTAAAATGGCCTATCCAGTTTTCACGTGCTCTGTCGCAACATTGTAACGTTTTTCATTTTTTAGGATCCACGTGGAAACAGCAGAGAACACTGCTGTATCCGAGCTTCTCTTGAAACACGATCTTTTCAGCGTATCGCTGAACTTCAAGTAGTGTGTTCGCTGCCAAATTAAAAATTATTCGTGACTGAAATACAAGATTTGTAGATTGGAACTTCCTCTTTAAAATGATACTCTGAAAGTTGATCTACGATTTTTGCTGTTATTTTACCCAGCTTTGAATCGTTTTATGCAACAGAAATAATTTATATGAAAATTTATATGATACCTTGAAAGTTGATCTACGATTTTATTGTTGTTTTACCCATCTTTGAATCGTTTTATGTAACAGAAATAATTTATATGAAAATGAATGAACAACCAAAAATCGTACATCAATTTTTATTATGTTATTGTAATGGGGCAATTTAATTTTCGAAATCGAGGGTAGTTTCTGCCCTCTACCCACAACCCGTTGCAACACTTTTAAACAGCTCAGAGTAAAATGACTGATAAATAATATGAACACAAATTATGTTCTGATATGATAATAATCAACAAGTTGATTGTTGCATTATATCTTCTTCAAATGGGCGAGCAAAACAGAAGATGACAAATTTTAGTGAAGAATAATATTTTTAAATAGCAAGAACTGTTCTATCATGGGAGAAATGATATATTCAACTCGTCACGAGCGATATTACTATATTTTAACATTATCCATTTTCGAGTATCAACGTGGAAACAGCTGTCGTGTTTTTCATTTCGCAGAAATCGCAGCACGAGGAGCAAAGCAGCATCAAAATGGACGACGGTGGAAAGGAATTATTCGGGTCGATGAATGCCAGATTAAACCTGTGTAAATCCTCGTCTACGTCGAAATCCACTGGAGAAAATTGCGAGCTGGAGGTTTGCGCGCTGTTTTCTTCGACGCCGCCGGATAAGAGATTAATAAGAGCGCGCTTACTCGAATTTCCCATTAAAAGGTTAATTCCCAAGCAGAATGCTTCATCGATTTACCCGCGATCTCAGTCACACGGGACCCTTTCCAATAAACATCGAAATTTGCATTTGATCCCCGTAATCTCCGATCTTCGATCTTCGCAATCCCACGTATCGGGCAAAACCCGCGTAAAGTTCGACGCACTGCAAAATAGCTCGATCATTTTTGATCATCCTATTTGCCACGAGCAAATAAGAAATAAAAATTAAAATAAATATAATAAAAGAAATAAAAATAAAAACTTGTGTCCGCAGACTACCCTTCTTCATCTTCCGTCTCTGCCGTCCGGTATTGGAAGAGAGAGGGTAATATTTTCACTGGCCACGAGACTACTTTTTGCGATTTCGAACAAAAAATTAATTGAGATATTTGCGTATGAATTTTTAGATTAATAATGTCTATGTTAATAATTGTTGAAATTCTCTAGGTCGTTTCTAAAATGTGATTTTCCGGAAATAGTTACGAAAAATGTGAGTAGATTTCAGTGGCTTTTGTGTCGTTTGATCTTCCTTTTTACTGCTGGATATACTATTCTAATAAATGAATCAGGTATTTATTAATTATGTGTCTAAATTCACCAGAGATGAAAGTTTTTGAAACGGTCTCATAATATTATATGTGATTAATTTTATGATTAATTTTAATGTCCTCATTAAAAATGACCGAACGTAGCCAAACTCTTGTCATGTCCGGTGGTCCAACCATTAACGAAATTTATAATCAATAAAAGAATCTATGAATTCAATATTAATTATTATTAAAAAATATTGAATTCATAGATTCTTTTATTATTATCAATTTCGTTAATGGTTGGACCACCGGACGTGACAGATTAATATTAATTATTATTCAAAAGTATTAAAAAATATTAAAAAATTAACATTAATTATTATTCAAAAATATTGAATTTACAGATTCTTTTATTGATTACCAATTTCGTCAATGGTTGGACCACCGGACGTGACAGATTAATATTAATTATTATTCAAAAGTATTAAAAAATATTTAAAAATTAACATTAATTATTATTCAAGAATATTGAATTTACAGATTCTTTTATTGATTACCAATTTCGTCAATGGTTGGACCACCGGACGTGACAGATTAATATTAATTATTATTCAAAACTATTGAATTCATAGATTCTTTTATTGATTATCAATTTCGTGAATGGTTGGACCACCGGACGTGACATTCTACTTGATCTAAAATATTTGAACTATTTGAAAGAATGCCCCTGAAATTATTCAGTGGTCGAGTGTAATGTTTTTGCAATTTTGTTAGCATTCCTTTATGCATTCAATGGACCTTGTTTTTCTTTTGTTAGCCCTCTTCGAACGCCGTGAAGCTTCGTACACAAGGCGCGGTTGAGCAATATTCTTGGAGACCGTGATCGCGAAATTTTCGCGGACAATGCGCGAAATCTGCTTCCTTTGCAGACTGTGGCATGGACGGGGATCGCGGATAGAAAATTCCCGGAGAGAAATCGCGCGACTCGTTGCGGTTTTATCGCGACACGTTTCCGCACGGACGATAAATTCGCAGTTATCGCTTCCTCTCGCCGCGTGGACACGTCCTCGACCATTTTCTCACTAAATCATTGTAAGACGTAACTTCTGCACGCCTGTGGTCGCTCGTTTATGAAATACTCGGTTTTTAAATCGTCGCGGTTTACGAGAACGGTCGACTCGAGCGATTACGGCTGATATACGCGCGTTGTTATGAGTATTTCTTTCCGAATGTACGTGTACGTTTTTCTGATGATTGGCTATTTCATCTTGTAAAGTATTTGGTCATTAAATAATCCCAATTATTTATTTTTATTGCATAATTGACTAAATATTTCGATCAACTAACACTTATACATTAAATTAGATACTTAGACGAGAATCTCGAAATTTTTTCAGACTTTTTTGCAAAAAGTTTTTTGCAAAAATGATTAAAAATACAGTAAGGAGCATAACTGATCACGCAAAAAAGTTATTCTGATTTTAAGTGTGTGTAATTAGTAGACTGAGAATGTTTATGCAAAATAAAAAATGTTTGCATTGTTTGCAAGACACAGGAGGCAAATAAATTTTTTTTTATTTTTTAATTATTTTATTGTGTAGGGAAAAGTTATCTTCGAGCTGTGAAAATTCTGTCGAATGTCGCGTCGATAGATGTATAGATAAAAATTGTTATGTATATATTTAGATCGATTACAGATTTATTATTATATCAATTTATTTTATATTAGTTACTTATTGATTTATTTTGCGTTCTTCATATTTTATAATTTGCGTTATTCATTATCCTGGTTCGACGTATTGAATAGAAAAGACGTGTTTGATCTCAGACGGAGATTTAAGTGAGACAATTTAATTAATTGTATTCAAGATAATTGGAATTAAATGTGAAACTATTGTGTTTACGGACGTGTTATTTCTAGTTACGACTTAATTCCTACAATTGTACTGAAGCATGTACGCTGATGTCCTTACATCTTTTTAATATGACCACTGATTTAAAATATGTGTAGCCATTTTTCTCAAAAATGCATAAAATCCGCAGTCTAGCGATCAGTTACGCTTCTACCTGTATATATCTACATGGATATTACTGACTCAGGAATTTTATCCTCCAAAAATAGTATTATGTGCGTCACTAGGCAAAAATTTCCGAGATATAATGTAATAAAGAAATTTATAATTGTGCTTCATATTTTAACCATTTTGTTTCACTGAAAAATAAAAATCGTGCGGAAGTTCGTCCAATGACCCGCATATTCCTCCCCAAAAAAGAATTCCGCTGGAATTCAAGCAAATTCAATGTTTGTCGAGAAATTTTCGTTGAAATTTTGAAGCACCCAGGTATCCGTATCTCTAGCACATTGTCTGCTGATGCACCATCCAGAAAATCCCATAAAATCAAACTGTAATTCACTCGGGTGAAGCTCTTTAATCCTCTTAGCTCCGGTGAGCCCTAATTAAATCTGCTTTACGCAAACGTATTACAACAGAAATTAATTTTTATAGACTCGAATTTAACACCATGCACAAACTTATTTAATAACGTACAGCTTTGTCAACGCGTTAACTCTTTCAAAGAGGAACGGTATAAAGTGAGCTTGACACATTTTTCGATATTGCATTTGAATCTGTATGGAAAAGGGTTAAATTCTGACCAGCAGTGTCGCTGCATTGAATATTATATGACCGTTTCGAAAGTTTGCACTATTAAATTTCGTTGGTCGATGGTCGATTGACGCGTGACGAGCATCCGAATCGGATTTATCCGTGTCTGATCAAAGCCGTTCCCATTCTACTGAAAACAGCTGACCAGTTCAATCGACCTGGATTAACGCCATAGTCCGATCGACTCGAAATGCACAACAATATTTTCCATTCGGCGAGAGGATTACCTTGAATTTTTCATTCGTTCAATATTTCAGATTGTTGTCTGGCTAAATTTTTTAATTTTTACAATCGATTTTTTTGATCCTTTCATCAGGGAGCTGCAGAATCTTCTTCCGAATTTAGTAGTAATTCTAAACGAAATTATCAGATTAAATTGTTTAAAATCCTGTTTGGAAAACAATAAACAAAATTCTTACATTCACACAATCGTTGTAAATCATTAGAAAATATTAAATTATAATATAAATGTAATAATATACAATATAAATATAAATTATAATATAAATATAATTATAATATAAATAATAATATAAATATTAAAATATTAAATTATAATTATTAGATTAAATTGTTTAAAATCCTGTTTCGAAAACAATAAACAAAATTGTTACATTCTATCGTTGTAAATCATTAGAAAATATTAAATTATACATTTTTATACCATATCATATTATAGTACGTGTTGATACGTACTGTTATTTGCATTCTGAAGAAATAAATGTAAATATATTTATTTAAAAAATTGTATACTATAATTTTAGTGCAATACATGCAGTGTGATAGAATTTATACAATATTACAAATATTACAAAATGTACATTGTATTATATCCACATACTGTATAATCTCATAGAATTTTTATTTGCAGATAAGAGTTTCCAACATGTATTTTATTTATTTTCCATTACTATAATATTCCTGTAACTAAAACTTGTGTAAAGTTCCCACTCATGCGTTTCAATTAAGGAGTATTTCGAAAGGATTTTCCACGAACATTATACCACGGTCCACATTGTAATACATCATTTCACCGATGACAATAATCTCATGTTTCAGTTGGCCGGATTCCCTTCGTTTGCCGAATTATTTCGTTGATGTTCCGGAGCTTTTGGAAAGCGTGTTTACCGGTTTTTGCGGTGGGAGGATTCGGTTCGCCATCGACGACCCTCCTTACTATGCTGTGAACCTTATTCTTTCATTCGTTAATTTCGAATGATGTCGGCGGAATGCTTTCTTCTTGTTATTGAAATTCTATTGTAGTTTGGCTCCCTTTATTCGTTCTTCTTTTCATATAATTTTATAGGAAAGTGGGCGTATTGTAGGTGCATCTTATTCTTTTTAGCTAATTATGTTTTGGCAAAGTGAACGTATTGTGTGTCACAAGTTTTGTTTAATTTAATATTTTATAGGAAAGTATTGTAAGCCACAAATTTAATGTAATTTAATATTTTATATTAAAGTGGGTGCGTTGTGAGTCACAAATTTTGCTTAAATTATTTTTTTATAGGAAAGCGGCATATTGTGAGCCACAAATATAATCTTATTTAGTATTTTATAGGAAAGTGGACGTGTTGTGGGCTACTTTTGTGTGAATTAATTCTTTGTCAGAAAAGGGGGCGTATTATAAGCCACAAATTTAATTAAATATTTTACAGAAAAGTGAATGTGTTGTGTGTCACAAATTTTGTTTAATTTAATATTTTATAGGAAAGTATTGTGGGCCACGCATTTAATGTAATTTAATATTTTATATTAAAGTGGGCGTGTTGTGAGTCACAAACTTTGTTTAAATTAATTTTTTATAGAAAAGCGGACATATTGTGGACCACAACTATAATCTAATTTAATGTTTTATAGAAAAGTGGACGTGTTGTGGGCTACTTTTGTGTGAATTAATTCTTTTTCTGAAAAGGGGGCGTATTATAAGCTACGAATTTAATTAAATATTTTACAGGAAAGTGGGTGTGTTGTGAGTCACAATTGTGGGTCATATTTCCATTTAATTGAACCTTTCGTAGAAACGTGGGTTTTAATACGAATTACAATCTACGTTAATTCAACTGTCAGTTACAATTTCATAATGAATGTTTCACTGAAATAATTGTAGAATAATCAGAAATTAGTTAATTAGAAGAGGAAAGCCACGAGAACTTTAATCCCAGTTGTTAGTATGTATTAAGCTATTCCATTGTGAATCCGGAAATGATGGCGCACCTATGCTCGCAATAATTTTAGCATAACAATAATTTAATTGGACATTGTTTGATAATGAGTTCCCTGTTCCACCGCCCGTCAGATGAATTCGTTGTTTTGCATTAATCATTCTGTTTACTTCGTCCTTAAATACTCATCGATTTTCTCAAAGATAATTCTGTGGAATTGTTGTTGATAGAACAGGTATCCCTACTGTGCGAGGAGAAAATTAATTATAGTTCGCAATTATATACTGTTCAGAAAAAAGAAACATTTATATTTTGAAAATTAAATTGAATCACAATTAAGATTCAGTCTTTAGAAAAAACAATATACACATGAAAAACACATAAATATCTATTTCTTAATTTAATTTTTATGAAAATTTTTCTAACTTTCTTATTCTTCTGTATCTCATCTACACATATCTGTCGTGATTGCAAAAAAATTCGGACAAGTTGTAACTTTTCTCGAAGAATATCTGATATTTAGTAAAAATAATTAGTTAAAAATTGTAATAGTAGGAGAACTGAAATAATTTTAGATAAAAAAATTATTATCGAAATTATGAAGTGGAAGGAAGAAATGTTTATCCAACATCCGTTTGTTACAATTAATGCAGAAAATGTTGATGTTATATGAAGCTTCACAGTTTAGATCCTCTCGAACTGCTAAAATATCAAAGAAAGTCTCTCTTTCTAGTAACAGGTCCAAACAATTTTTAATTTGCATAAAGATCCATAGTCTAGAAATAGAATATTCAATGGAAACTGCTCCGACAGCTGTCCGCACCTAAACGACCTATTCCACTAGAATTTGCGCACGAATTCTGCGATCCGTGGTTCGAGAGCGATTTGCAAACATTTCACCAGAGTTGACGCATAGTGGACCACTCATTCGCGGTATATTTTTTTGCCACGTGGAGCTCTGGAAACACACGATCATTTCCATGTCCTGCCACGTGCACTATGCCAACGAATGCCTTTGCTCGTGCGCGTTTCCCTTAGATAAACAAATTTTTTATTGCGTCAAATTTCTTTTCGTAAAAATATCATAGCCTGCAGCTGATTTCAGTATTGCAGAATTCACGTAAATGAACGAAAACGACAATTTCACATTTATGCGAAAATTGCGAATATTCAGATAACGAAAATATTCGAAGAAAATTTTCTTTTTTCTAAATGTTTGTTTATATTGAGCTTTGCAACTAGTTTTGCAAGTGTTTGTTGTCGTTACATTACATTCAATTTATTGAAACAATTAATACTATTAAATTTAACTTGTAAATCAAAACTAACTAATTATTTTTGTCGAAACACAATAAAGCGTTATAAACGTTGTTGGTGAGATCAATTCAGCGGATTTTGCTGCACTCTCGTTTAATCAATTTTCGATAACGTTTCTCTTTTAAAATTTGATCAGTCACGTTCCCAAAAATCACATTATAATCGGTTCTGTATAGGTCAGCATTTTCATATCGAATTCACAAAAACAAACTTCATCTATTTGTTGTAAACGGACTGTATTAATTATTAATTATATTAATTGTATTAATACATTACTGATTAATGAAAAAGAAAAATGAGAAATGTAAAACATTTGGACAATTAGAAAAAATTTAGAAACATTGATTTTCAGCTTAGAAGTCTCAGATTAGAATTACAATTAATCCAATTAGTGAACTACAATTAATCCAATTACATTTCTTTTATTATTTTTAGACCTGCGATTTTCTGTGTCGAGCTTCTCCAGTATACATTGTACAATTTCGATGTCAAGAACAGATGTAATTCCCGTGCACAAAGCAAGAACAATTAAATATAGAAATCGGGGAAGAGAATCTATGCCGCATTCAGGAATCGCAACGAGTGTTGTTCTCCTGCTTCAATTGGTATGAATAATATTTCTGCATTGCTTCTTTTTGTTCGTAAAACGTAAACGCATAATAAATCCTTTGTATTACATTTGCACGTAATCGGAACGAGGTTTATTTATTTCTTTGTATCAAATGTGATCTGCAATTGTTCAAGCTTTGTCGTTGATTTTTTACTGTAGTATAATTATGCAGTTTTTTTTAGAAGAAGAAATTATATGCACCTTTGCGATAATCTGTACCCCAGCTTTCAAAACATGGACCAATCAGAGAGTAATTATTTGCAGGACCTGCTCTCTGATTGGTCAAAATAGTTTCTACAAATGACCTTAGGAATTACCCCTTTAAAAAAATTAATTTTCGGGATAACCTGTATAAGCATAAATCCTGAAGAATTGGATCTTTATGCAAAATAAAAATTGTTCAAGTCAATTGTAAGAAACATGAATTACGTAAGAATTTATTTGCCTTTTTATTAGTAATTTTAATAAGTCGAAAATAGCGTGATATCTTAACAATTTAGTATTTTAGCACACAGTCGTTTTTCTTATAAATTCACAAAATGGTTTCTCATAAAAACGTATAGTGATAAACCCACTAATAGCCAGGCAATATTCTTCAGGGTCAAAGGGTCCTAGACAGAAGAATTATGTGGTCATCTCCGAGGTCACGGGACGGTCTCCCAGGCAAAATTAATGGAATTAGGTGTTTTTGCGCTATGATTCTCACAGGAGCTTGGTCCGTCTGTCGCAGACGCTAAGATGCTATCTCGCATTGAGATATTATCCACTCGATGTCCTCCCGTCCCGAACCTTTATCCCGCACGTTTGATCCTTACATCCTCGGGCAAAATTCGACTAAAGCAGTTACGCGAATTTTTTGACTATCCTTCAACGGAGATGCGAAAGTAGCTAACAAGATTGCGAAGCTTCCGAAATTCCTGCAGGCCCGTAAGCTCGAGATAAGCAACTATGTCGGCGAGGAAACCCTTCTCCGGCTGAAATATGTAAATGATCCAGGGAATAGGATACTTCCATACTTCAAGTAAGCAACGGTGTCGAGTGCTTTCCACCGTATTTCACGAATAGTTGCACACAAGCTCATGCCACGAATATTAAAAAGCTCGCGGAACCTTCTGGACTCCTGCGGCGAGCTCAAAGTTTCGAAAATTTTCATTATATTGAAACTGTGCAGCTCCTTTTATTTAATTAGCATTATACTAGGAAGGGGGAACCGCATATTTGTTAATACCACCGAGCCTTAAACGAGTCTGATATATATTTTTATTATTTATTGAATTTAGGAACAGTCACGTGTCGCATAATAAACATACAGTAGATCCTAATTAATATTTCCCTAATTCTTGCAAAAATTATAAATTAAAATCCTTGGTTTTACCACTAAAGAAATTTAATCCCAAGGTAAATTTACCATTGGAGAACGTCCAATTTTCGAGTTACTTTGGTTTCCCGTGACTCCGGTTCGGCCATTTGCTTGCGCAAATAAGACGCCTGCATAATACCCCTCGAGGAACCAACTGCGTTTCCCGGTTCCCGGAAATGGCCAGGAAAATATCCGGGTGCGAGCGGCGCACTTTCGTCTGCTGAATTAAATCATTCCTTCAGTGCATCGTGTTCCTGGATCTTAAAGGGGATGGTCTAGCCGTCCGGGAACCCATAGTGTCTTATAAATATCGTGGGACCGTGTTAGCCCTGACGGCCCATTCAACCCATAAACGTCTCACGCCACAGAAGCCATCTCCAGAACTAGTTTCGAGGACATCCGCCGCTTATAGTCCACCATTATGCCTGTGTCACAGTGCGATGAACGTTTCTGTAGGGTACAGGAAAGCTTCCATTGCACTTTTATCTCGTAAAACGCGTTGGGCAGGACGTTCTCTCCTCTTTAGATTTTATTGTTTAATATTAGGCTATCCCATAAGTTAGTGCCGTTTCTCGAACTGTCGCATATTCATTTCTTTGAAGTACCTACAGGGTGGGGCGACACATTTTTCCATCTAGATTTACGTCATTATTATTACGCATAGCAAACAATGTTTCAGATGAAGTTGAATGGTTTTGAGAGGGGCACATTCTGATGGTACATTTTTTTTGTAGGTGGACGTGTAAAGGGCATATGAAGGTCATTAATGTTTTTATAAATAGAATCATATATTTTTTATTGCATCAGCTGATGCTCCTTCATATTATTTACAAAAAAGTATTAATCTGTTTGTGTAAAAAAATCATTAGTTTAGGAGACCTTTTAATTATACTTTGTTAGGAACTCTCAACCTTCTGGTCAATAATATGAATTCAATGTGATAATGTAGTAGGAGAGCAAGAATTGAACCTTTTCTGTGAATAGATATTATAATTAAAATATTATAATTAAAATAAGAAACTTTCCTCGTCGTCTAAATAAAAAAATTCTTACCTTTAAAACGTTCAAACCACTTCCTACAGGTACGAGATGAAAGCTCACTTTCTCCGTAAACATCATATGTATTGTTCGTGGCGATTGTTACTGAACTTCCTTTCCGAAATTCATACAACATGAGATGTCGGAAATGGTTACGTATTTCGCTCATGATTACACGCACCAAAAACTTCTCTAGACTGTTCCCGAACAGCTACGCTTAAATGCATTAATTAAGTAATAAAATAATATAATTAATTATATAATATTAATTGAATTAAATCGAACACTTTTCTGATTTAGTTGAGAAGGAATCTAAATTAGTTGGATTTAATACTGAATATTTTAGTGGATTATTTGCTTTAATTTTTATATCTGAATATTTAAATATTATTTTTATAAGTGTTTTAATAACTATTATATCTTTAGGGTTTTATTTAATTAAGTGCATACAGAAAAGTCGACACGAACTTTTTATTGATCTTTTTTTATTTTTAACGCTATTATTAAAATAACTCTCTAACGAAGCTGTGGAGGAGATTTTCGCGAAGGAAGAAGTTACATCGAATGACTTCAAAAATCGCCTTTTTCAAGGACGTATATTTTTTAGATATCCTGTACAAAGGTAACTGATACTTGGTGTTGAGCACCAATCAGACTCACAGTAAGGAGTCTCAGACATCGAATCATTTGATATTCATAAGTAAGTACATATTGAACTTCAACGATTCTCCCTTCTTTCTCGTCACGTCTTCAAAACTCATCGTTACCTCGCGCGATCATGGTCTTATTCTAACGTGTTCAGCACTTTGCCTTGTTCAATTTGAATATCAGCAATCCCCAGCTGGGGTCACCCATAAATCGGGAGAATGGTCTGAATGTTTCCTACGATAACCATACGTAAACGTAACACGGAATCTTCGGAATGGATAAATAATCCAACAATCGAACGATTGCCCAATTAATTACTCGAGTTGCAACTTATTTTATACATGTGTTTTTTTTTGTGTGTGAATTTATAGATGTTTTTATCATGGGTCCACTAATCTCACCATAATTTTGAAAATATGTATTTCTCGAAAAGTGTTAATCTCGTAAATTTTTAAAAGCCTAGATGCATCAAGGCGTCGCTCCGACAAAGTTGTAACGTTATGTGCAAATTAAAAGAGCGCCGTGCGTAGGAGTAAACAAATTTAATAAATCCGCGAGCGAGTGTAACTTATGCGCGGTGAAATGTTGCTTAATAATTCTGCGAGTGAATGTAACATGCGTAACAACCTGAATAAAATTTAATAATTCCTAGCGGATGCATCGTCGTAATTCCAGTAATTACAAAACGAAATTAATCGTTTTGACCTGGTACATACTTTTGTAAAACCCGTTGAATTTCGAAAAATATTCAGAACAATAATTGAAATATATAAATCAGATACAAGATAGCACAATCCATTTTATTCTACTGTTTTGCATGGAAAATGTTTTAAAACTGATTTTTGTAAATGAACTGGAATAATTATTCGAAGTAAAACCTTTTTGTATAACGCATCAAAAATAATTATTTGAAGTAATTCCTTGTCTCAGAATAAATAATTACTTTAATTATAGCGATGCATACACGATTATTACGAATATCGAGGCCTTTATTTCAGAACAAATATTCACTTCAATTAATTATTTGGCAAATATGCACAACTGATAATTATACAATTGGAACACATATTACATTATGATAACAGCAAATGAACAGTTAGAATAACTTTTCACCAACACAAAGCTAACAAATAATTTCAAATTATTGTAATTCATATTCGAATGATAAACAAGTAAATATGATCCAAATAGTATCGTGTCGCACCTCATGTTAATCAAAAAAATATCAGGAATATGTTGGTCAAAGTTTCACGAAAAAATAATTAAAAATAAAAAAGTTTTGTTATGTTTTTCGCAAATTTAAAATAATAGTTCATGCAGTGCTGACGTAACAAAAAATCTCAGTACTTTTATGTCTCTTTCTGAGTTCTATTTCCACTATCGTAGAATGTATTAAGTTTGCCTCCAGGTAGCAAATTGTTCATACATGGAGCATCATCTCCGAAATTTATAATTAGAATTCATGTTATGTGTGTAATCTACTTCTGAAATAGTAGCGTCACCGTGTAATCCCATAGCGTATCAGATGTTTCTCGATTAACCTCTGTGCGAGGATGCTCATGTGTAACAACCACGTAACACAAACTTTCCGTGTAAGCACATCATGAAGAAAAACAAATCGGAACGCATATACGAATTTCTAGTTTGCTGCCGCATCGCTGGCTTAAAATTTTCCTTTAAATTCATTCGGACGGCTCCCCAATCGTGAACGCCATTTAATCCTAGCCTTTTAATTATTCCAGTGCTACTAAATTTCCTTCGAGTGGCCTTCGGAAATGCCGCGACTCTATTAATACATTCAATATTTAGCCCCGACGGAACGTCGAAATCAATTTTTGTAAAACTATCTTAAAGAGGGATTTATTTTTGGGAAAAATTACGACGTTCGAAATAAACTTCTTTCAAAAATGAATTGAAAATGGTAGACGTGCTCTAGTAATTGGGTCAAATCCACATTCGAATGGAGTAATTTTTTCCCGATCTTTTTTTTAAATTATTGATAATAAAAAAATAATTAAAATAATTAATAATGAAATAATAAGTGTAATTAAAATAAATAAAATAATATTATACATTACATATATATTTTAAATTAAATCTTTTAATTGGAAATTAAATATATTATATTTTATAATATATATATTTAATCTATTCATCAATAAATTAAAATATAAAAAGCTAATCAAATAATATCTACAAAATGTCAATATCATGTTGCAGCTTCAAAATGAAAATGAAGAATTTTGGAAAAATGATCAAGTTTTATTCGCGTTCTCGCATTTTTTTGAAATGTAAAGGCAATATAAACAGGTCTGATACTTTTGGACAATTTTATAAATTCTTTGGGTTGCTCGTAAATGCAATTGTTATCTAAAAACGCGTAAATTAAGATCCTCCGAAAATGAAGATACACTTCAGCACAAATTTTGTGTTAATAACAACAATGTTAATAACATACATAGTCAACATAGTTCGTACATAATTAATTCACAGTTCAATGATTACTGATTTTTTAGATTTGCAATTCGTCTATTCATTATTGCCGCGAATGCCCAAAATTAATGAACTTATTACAGATTTATTAATTGTCTAGTTGATTTCTCTAGGCAGTCTAGACTCTAATCGCATGATCCGACGGAGAGGTTCGCAGCACGCACTCGATGCCTATCGCGATTGAATCAGCGCTCGTGTAATATTCCGTTTATGCTGGTGCTTCATTTTCCGATGATTCGAGAGGGATCAGTTAATTTTATATCGCGCGAGATTCAATATTGTCGGCTGCCTAATCTGCCAATAGGCATCCCACATACAGAGCGATAAGTAAATTTTGTGGCTAATTGCGTGTCGATTTTCCCATCGCTGCAACGGTGCATGGAGTGCGCCGGATTGGGCGAGAGAAATCGAATTCCGGTATCCTGTAAATAGTTTATAATGAATATTTCAGTAGAGGAAAGCAGTTTACACACTTCATCGAAGTAATTGACATTTTAAGTTGATTTAAATTATTTCAAGTACGAAGAGTATTGGGAATACTGATTAAAATATTTTTATATAAATAAATTATAGAAGACATGTCGAAGATTCACGTTTCATTAGAAAAGTGACAAGAATACGTTATTCTTTACTAAATGAAAATGAAGTTTGTCATTGATTTTCCATAAATTCATGCGAAAAAAATAATTATTTAAAACAAGCATAAAATGGAAAAATATTTCTCCGAATATTTTGCAAACTGATGAAAAACATTTATAATGATGTTAAAAATTCATTGGACAATATTCACTAAAGAAGTGATTAATCAAAACAAGAACAAAATGGATAATTTTCAATGTGAGTATTATTCAGTTGATATGTTCGCAAAAAATTCCCCAGAATGATTTACGGTTTGTTAAATCTTTAATACGTAGTCTTCGTCTGATTTTCTCATTCGGAGAGTATATTGTTTGCGGAAAAAAGCAATTTACTGCAGACAAATGCAACGACGCCCCGAAGCTCTTCCGCATCTCTGAGCGAATAAACGCTCCCCATTTTGCGGAACGGTAAATAAAATAACCTGCACTCATTCGTTATAATTGCAAAGATAGCAATTGAATGAGATTCTGCCATAATTATGCACAATCTCGTCCAGCGTTCCCTGCGTGACAGTTTGAAAGGTACCCCCCCTTCACTCTCCGACTGCAACGAGTAAAATTGCGAATAAAATGGCGCCTATCGATCCTTAATTATTTATATTATTGCCAAAATTCGGTTTTGATTGACACGGGCAATGTTAATCACAAACTTTTAATTTTTAAAGTTTAATTATTTTGCGACACTAAGCAAGTGAGTAACGATTCCTTTTGTTTTATACTGTTGTTCTTTTTCTGTTCTATGGTTTCACGATATGTATATTTAATTATTAATTTACAGACGCAATGTTAATTTGATTGTCTTGAAAATGATCTAAATGCAGATCGAAACGTTGAGAAATAATATTCTACAATTGAGAAATAATAGAAAGATATCATTAATTTATGCTTAAAGCAATTTACGATCAATATTATTTAATATTTATTTGTTAATGCGAAACTTTTATAAGAAAACGAATTATAAACTGAAGTAAGAGGAGCTTAATTAAAAAAACGAAATAAATAAAACTCGAAAGATAATTAATCGATATGACTTTAAGACCACACAGTTTAATTATATTATCTATAGAAAGATAATGAAGAATAAACAAAATTTCTATTGAACTTGCACCTTAAGTTAACATTGGATCGACGGAAAACGTTTTCATTTCCCACAAAGATTCACATGTTTGCATATTATAATAACGCCAGACTCGTTTCCGTGAGTCATTTCCATCTTGAAACCCTTCATTCATATCGCCAGTCGATCGATGGTCGTGCAAATAGCCCCGGAAAACGAGATTATGATACTAAATTGTTTAATTGACCTGTTGAAATGTACTTTGTGCTACGACCGGCTACAATCGCTAAAATAAATTACATTCTTAATCCCGTTAAAAGCACATTAGAAAGGGGAGAAAAACTATTTAATTACAAGAATCCGGGATATTATATCGACATCGTCTGTCTTTTATTTGTGCATTTGTTTAGGTTTATTAATTTTACAATTTTGCGCTATGAAAGAAGTCTGGAATACGACCTTTAGTTTATTATTTCTAAAATGGCCCGTTTAATGAAATGCAAACTACCAGCGCTTTTAATTAAACGTGTCGAGTTCCTCGAGTAAGATTTGCGAACATTCGCATGTTTTCAAGCACATCTTGATATTTCGTTTTATATTACATAGCATACTGCATGTATATAGCATACTGCAGTTATAATAAGAATATTCGTCATATTTTAAATAATTCCAATAAAATTTTACATCATTGGTAATTATTTCAGCAAATTTCGACGTCAAAATGATAAAATGTCGCTGTTAGAAGATAAAATCATTTTGCGAGACGAGCTCGTTCGCTGGAGTTCAATATTATTCAATTAAACAATTATTTATTAATTGACATTCAACAATGTGAACATTCTCTGCTATGATTTTTGCTTTAAAACATTTGTTTAATCATGTAATAAGAATATTCGTCATATTTTAAATGATTCCAATAAAATTTTACATCATTGGTAATTATTTCAGCAAGTTTCAACATCGAAATGATAAAATGTCGCTGTTAGAAGATAAAATCATTTTGCGAGACGAGCTCGTTCACTGGAGTTCAATATTATTCAATTAAGCAATTATTTATTAATTGACATTCAACAATATGAACATTCTCTGCTGTGACTTTTGCTTTAAAACATTTGTTTAATCCTCCCGTTCATTCTCCGATTCTAATCTATTATAATTTATAGCTTCGTAAATTGTTTTTCAGTTAGTTCAAACACAAACAATGAATTACAAGGCACAAATCTATTGCTAAAGAAATTGTTTTCTTATGGAATGCAATATAATTATTTGCTTTAATGAAATGTAATATACATTCATTAAATCCACGGGATAAGATAAAACGGAACAGCGAACACGCCAGGCGAATCAACTCGTTTTCGTCAATAAACACATTAATATCTCATATCCTGTGTAGAATAGAAAATTATTAATAACATTATTATTAAACCGTGGGAGTCATCAAACGTCGACGTCATAGCCGGGAAGATAATGTTTACAGCGAAAGTACGAAATCTGTTTAGACTGGAAGCGCCGTGATGAAATTGCAATAATAAACCACTTTCTGTTTATTTGGTTTGCTTCCGATGGCTGCAACTTCACTCGAGCGTGAACAAGTTCCTTGTTTTCAGGGGGTACGGAGTTGTTTTCCAAATTGAAAGGCAAAATATTGTTCCCCGAATTGGTGCACGTTCTATTCAATTTTATTGTATACAGCTGAAAACGCAACATTTTTCCATGAGGACACACAAATAGAGAGACTGCTTCATTGAGATAGCTGGATTATATGGACCTCGTTTTATGGGAGTCGAAGATTGGCTTCCATTTAACTTCGAATAGTGTAGTTACAAACAATATGGGTTATCTTGCGTCGATCGGAAACGCTTTCGAGTTTAGCGAAAGCGCAGAATCTCTGAATTTTGATCGGTTTATAGAATTTTTGGTTTATAGGAGTTGATAACAGGAAGACTAGTTTGTCCTCTTTGATCCCTTTATAGTATTAGGAAGAAGCGGTATAAGAGATTCTGGGATAATACGCTTCACTAATAAAGTTTGACATTTTAGGGATCCACGTGCACCCCTTTGAACGATCGATAAAAAATAAGTAAGTTTAACCTTTTTTCTTTATGTGTCCTAGTAGCATATAGTGAATGTAAAAAGTATTCATAAACCCTTTAAAATAAAATAACTTCTTTCTAATTCTACCAAACGATCTGAGTTGAAATTATAATTGACAACGTTACAAACGAAAATAAAAAAGGCATTTTATTAATCATTTTATTAGCCCTTTAAAATAGATTAACTTTTTTCTACCAAACGATCTGAGTTGAAATTATATTTAACAAGGTTACATGCGAAAATAAAAAAGGCATTTTTTAAAACTATTTGGGCCCTTAATGAAAATTAAGAAAAAAAAACGCATCGAAAGATATACGATTCTGTGGATTTCAAGCAGAAACTGATCAAAAGTCGTGTAAAGTGAAACTACGATTTTCAGAATTTTTAACCACTTGTAGCTCGCATGCATGTTAACCAATTTCGATGAATTTTTCGAAAAATTGAGCTGGATAGATTGAATCAGAGTTATTTATTTAATTTATATTTTCAACATTTTACAATTACCTAGCCAAGCAAAGTTTGTTTTGTCGAATTCAATTTCGAGAAATCAATTTTTGCGAAGTTACTTCTACGAAGCTAGCTATGAGAATATACTTTTCGTTTGTGATTTTACCGTTTAATTTTAAATTCGTATATTTCCATGTCGATAACATTTAAAGAACGTCACGATCACAGGAAAACAAACCGCAAATGGACAAACAGAATTCAGCTTGTGTTGTTGTTTGAGTTAATTATATCGAGTTCCGTTGTTGTCGCATGAGATTAACATTGCGTCCCTCGCCGTGCATCAGAACGATTGGGAATCGCTCACGGTCATAATTATTATACACAATCACTCCGTAAATAATTCTATACATAGAGATTTCGTGATATTTTAAATGATACCCAAGCTCACACATTTTAGATTTTTTGTTTGACAAAGGTGTTTCCATGGGAACTGATTGAATACATTTTCTGATTCCAGTATATATTAACTGTTTTCTTTTATCTCGGTTGACAATTTTAAATAAATAAATTGATATTTACGGCGCACAGATTCGATCCTATGGAGGGAATCCAGTAAATAATACCAACAGTAACATCTTGTAAACAGGAGCCAAATTCTTTATGGCTGTAAAAAGTTGTGAGATTAAACAAATTACGGCCAAGTTCGTTAACTTAGAAATACCTGTTACAATAATGAAAAAAGCGTTTGTAAAAATTAGTTTAAAAGAACGCTATTTCATTTTTAAAGAGTTACATTTCATGCTTTCATGGTCATTGGTTTAAAAAGTAACGACCAAGTTTGAATGATTTAGTCCTCCATGTGACTCTTTAAAAATTGAATAGCGTTCTTTTAAACTAATTTTTACAATCGCTGTTTACAGTATTGCAACAGATATTTCTAAGTTATGAACTTGGCCGTATTTTGTTTGATCTCACAACTTTTTATGGCCATAGAGAACTTGGCTCCTGTTTACAGAATGTTTTTGTTGGGATTTCATAATTTTTTGTTGAAATTTTATCAATTATCAAGTAGGTATTACTTTTATCCCTGATTCATTAAATCCTAAACATTTTTTCACTGTTCCCGAGATACCGGAATTTTTTTTTAATTCAAACGATTACGTACGTCATGTGATTGGGCATACTGTATACGCTTTCGGTTAAGCCTTTTGAAAATATAGTCATTTTTGCGGTAGGGCACATCGTTCCCGAGATACAGACATTTTTTTTTTTTTGAGGTGTAAAATTTCAAATTTTGATAATTATTCCTTCGATGGTTTGTTATGGTGGACCTATGTACCAAATTTCAAACTTGTAAGTCAATGGGAAGTACTCAAAAGGTTTCGATGATGTGTCAGTCAGTCAGTCAGTGTCAAATTTAGCGATTTTTGAGGTCCAATATTATAGAATCAAATTACATCTCTCCATCTGCCTCCACATTCATATAATATTAAAAAGAGATTCAATCTCTTCTTAATATTTAAATATACATACAATATTTATTTTATATTAAGTAACAAATATTTCTTTTTAAATATGCAGGAAATATCTATTTCATATTACGAGAAAAATATTTTTTTTCTAAATACAAAATGAATCTATATTTAATATTAGAAATAGAATATTTTTTCCTAATGTACAGATAATATTTATTTCATATTATAAAAAAAATATTTCTTTCTTAATATAAAACAATTCTTTATGTAATATGAGAAATTGTATAAAATTATATAATATAATATGAAAATTTCTTAATTATAATAAGGTCCTTTGGAAGATAAAATGGAATATTCCCTCAAGTAATGCACAGAAAGTAATAGATATTCAGAGTTTCTAATTTTTATTATAACTTTTTCTTACATTTGAAAATTTTATTGAATGTTATTTAAATATTGAATTTATATTTTTCAAATATTGGACTGCATTCAATTTATATTTCGTGTACATGTATACGATATTCAGATCCAATATTTTTCTCATATGAAAAAATGTGGCTTAAAAAATATTTTTCCAATATTTGAAAAAATTATTTATCCAATATTTTTATGCTACTAGGGAAGTCTCTGAAAAACGGCTAAATTGTTTCGTGTAAAACGAGGTAGTGTGAGAACCTACATACTTACAATTGCACAAAATATAAAAAAATTAAATCCTGTTATTTTGATGTTACCATACACATTAGTCAATTTCGATAGTCGGTAGGTTTAGTGTTAAATAATTTTCATGATTCTAATGCCATCGACACGTCGACACCAGTCCCGAAGAGGGATAGGCTAATCTCACTGACATCTTCTGCCATTACCGACGACATGTGCGACATTCAAGGTGATCATGTTGCCTCGTTCCCTGTGATATACACAGTTTAAGGTTAGATCTAGGTCAGACGCTCGGAATCAGCATCTTTGTTAGTCGTAAGCATAAATGTCAACGGTAGGGCTGTTATGCTTCACGTGTGCGAGTATCTGGTCCATTGATCTATAACGTCTCCCCCATAAACAACCAATGGGGGAACACGACCTCCTTCTATGGTCCCGGACTGTCGTTCAAGGGTAAATAACATAAGTAAGTAGAACCGCATTGATTAGGATCGTGGAACGCGCGCACTCTTCTCTGTTAATTAACGATTCGGCAAATATACGTGACGACTCTCGAGAATTATTCAATGATTTGTCCACGTTGTGATCATTGGTGATTCGGCAAATATATGCATAATGTAGTGCAGCTGCTTGTCGATTTCTTGATGCTGTCATTGAACGCCCGGGCTATATTCAGCCACCTCTAATTAGCCGTTCGATTGTTCCTACACGTTTATAATTAAATCTTCGATAAATTATGCACACCATCGGTGACAGGCATGGTGTCCAGTCTAGGACAATGGCAGAGCTTGATGCTTCTTGTCTTTCGGACTGCGAATATGTTGGTTTAAAATTAGGGGGTGATTGATGATCTTCTGCACAGGTTGCTGGAACTGCGAGTAGGTTGTATTGACATTGTCAATGTTTTTACTAATTGTTCGTTGGAAGGTGAGAGCTATGTAGTTAGAAAGGCACTTTAGATCCATGTAATTTAAGATCAAGAATTTTAAAATCGTTGGCATAGTTTACGAGATATTGAGCTGCTAAGAATTATGTGGGTCACCTTGTATAACAATACCTTTCTTTGCAAGCAGCATTTTTGTATTATTGAGAAATGAGAACGCTAATTCCGCATCCTTTGTAATCCTGAAAAAAGGAGTCTACTCCCTTGAAAGGATCTTCAGAAAACGAAGAAAACTTTTAAATCTCTTCTTGTCTGTCAAACTATGCGCATATAACAACGTGAACAACGCCCACGGTTGCCTCGAAGCCAACTAACAACCAAACTAACCGTAACAAGCAATCGCCTGTAAAAGTTTCGTTAATTGTAGCCGAGAACTCTCACAAGGTACCATGTACTAGCTTTCGTGTTACAACAAAGAAGATGAGGTTACCCTGTTTTACCTAAAACATTTCAGAGCTGTGCCAAAGCGGACTATGCCCAGATTAAACTAATTCAACACGTCAACTGCCGTGTCAAACACGCGTTATTAACGTTATATTTTGTGATCGGTTACTTAAATTAATTCGTGTTATGAAATATTCGAGCACACAGAATTTTCAAAATACAATTATTTTAATCATTTTCAATTTCAGTTTCACTGGCTCACGGAAAATTAACAGACGCGTTAATAACTTTCAAGTTCAGAATGTTCGAAGTGGTGTAAAATATGACACGTTCATTCTTTTTGACATACTAACCGGAAAATTCTTTGATAATGACTATCGCTAATTTAATTCCTTCCAAATATGTCGTAGAAGAGAAAAAACAATTTATGTTTTTTGTATGGCTATACCATTTATTTAAATGCTTAAATATTGATTACAAACGAATCTTTATTTTATTTAAAACGAAAGGCATTCGTATTTGTTAGACTTTCTTTAAAATCTTTATCACGAATGTGACGCGATAAATTAGGCCAAGGGGTTAAATCAATTTAAAATATTTCATTGATTTCAGTTACTGTACATTTCATATGAAGATTTGAACGTATTGGAAACAAATAGCTGGTCCTCGTATTAATTGTAGGTGTTATATCAAAAATGGAAATAAATAGAACAGAAATGTGAATGGTGAATTGTTTGTTTAATTATAACCCGCGCGGGGGTTTAATTATAATTAATTATAATGCACGGCCACGTTAAATTTAAATCAATTTCGGCAATTGGTTTTAAGTTTCTATTTGAGAATACGTGGACTGAAGAGTTATACATATGTATATGTATTAAAAACAAATAAATGATAAATAAAACAAAAAAAAGTTGAAAAATATCATATTTACAATTTTTGTAATATATATCAAGTTTTAACAGTAATAAAACTATGTACATGACCTGGTAATAAGAATTCTGATATGATCTCTAAACGATAAGTAAATAACAAATGAAACAAATAATAGTTGAAAAATATCATATTTACAATTTTTGTAATATATATCAAGTTTTAACAGTAATAAAACTATGTACATACGTTATGTTTAGATACGATTCATAAATGCATTAAATCACGGCAGAGGGGTGTGAGAAGAGTGTCGACCAGTCCTAACCACATTAATAATAAATTATTTATTTAACTCACGAAAGCACCGACTCTAATTATTAAGCAGCAGATTCGCTTTCGTCCAGGCTAATTCTAATCGCTAGTATAAAAAGTTTCGCAAGTGGCTCGTAAAAACCGAACAAAGGAAGTTGCAGCATGGAAGGACATCGTTGTTAACCGGGATATTGCCTGGCGCCGATCCTTTCAACGCGCCTCGACAAAGTGTGCCGTTAAAGGAATTCCACGAGACGGCGAACTACGGCGAGAACTGCTGTGCGAGGTAACACGGCGAATGAAAGATGTCATGTTTTATTTAAGGGACTCCAGGCTGACCTTTAATTGGCGAGCACGCGGCATGGAACGCCGAAGAACGTCAAAGGGAATCAGCTTCTACCTTAACGTATTTCTAAATGACAGAAGTCGTCGGCAACGCAAGATATCAAGAAATTTTCAGTATGAGAGTTTTCCAATTATCGATCGACCAGCTGCGGAATTATCCACGGATAAAATTCGCTGAAACTAAAGTGGGATTTAAGCTGCATGGACATCGATCATTTGCTTTGAAAAATTCACTTCCCTTAGCCCAACGATCAGCTTCATTAGAGATCAAAGCTACTGTCGCCATTTTATTCGTTCGTAAGAGTTGTTCAGTGAAATTGCTTTGCTACTTTTACGTATAATCATAAACGTAAAATAGTGACATTTAAAACGACGGGGAAATAAAATGAATGTAAAAATATCGATCTGTTAGTTATAGAATACCACGCGGAAAAGCAACAGACAAAATATACTTTAGAATATAAAAGCAGTCTTTACTAATTTAACTTTCTTTTTCTCGTATTAAAACATTTTAATAGCTAACCTGGTTCTCGAACCTGAAGATTCAAATCCGAATCCAGCGTTTAGTATTCACAAAAATAGCTAATTGTTGTTGTAAATGATCGAACCTTTAATATCCTTAATATCCTGAAGATAAATTACGATCGATAACCAATTAATTATTATTTACTAATTTAATTTAAACACTTAATCCTGAAGGATTTCCGAGATAAAAACATATTCGTGCACTCTTTTAGGCTAACGGCTACCTGTGTACCAACTTTCATAAGTCATAAATTAATTTTCTATTACTAAATAATTAATTATTTACTAATTTAATCTTAACACTTGATCCTGAAGGATTTCCGAGATAAAAACATATTCGTGCACGCTTTTAGGCTAACGGCTACCTGTGTACCAACTTTCATAAATCATAAATTAATTTCATTCGGCTGATAGCGCAAGGAAAATGATTGGATGCAATTCTTCAAGTGTACCTCGAGAAATTCAAAGCATTGTGAAGATTTCTTAGTATTTTTTAATTACTCAAAGTGTCCCGTCGCAATGTTTCAAGAAGCACTCGCCGTGTAGTTCGCAGTTCACATTTTCGATTCGTTACCGTTTGATTCGCCGAGCGAAGTTGGTACACTGTCCAGTCAAAGGGTTGAATGAGATTTCACGCGGAATTGCGACGGTTAATCAATGTTCAACGTGGCGTTTTATTAGCGGCGACTACTTTCCAGCGCTGTGGTCCCATCATCCACGTAATACTCGTCTACCTTTCCAGCCGGTTAATATCGACCCGTGGTCATCGGATCCGTAATTAGAGGGGCTACATCAGAAAAACTTCTTTGAGCATTTTCTCCCTCGAAAAACTGCGAGACTTTACCCCGGAAAGTTTTTTTTACAGTACGCTTTGTTTAAAAGGCTAACTTTACCATTTAAAATTGTTCACCAAGTGTAAAATTACAGTCGATCTCTTCAACATCCTGCTAAATAATAGGTACTAAATGAAATTAAACATTTGATGATAGTTGTGCAATTAATGGTCAATGTTCTCTTGTCTGAATATTCCAATAATGTTAACCCTTCGCTGCGTAGTGCATCATATCTGTTACAGTTAACAAATCTGGTATATACTAAACTAAGAATTTATTTTCTTACTATTCTAAATTATGTTTATTTTTCTGGAAATGTTGTTTCAATTTTTTTAAATATTTTTCCTTTAAATAAAACACAAAAACTGACCTTTTTTCAATTTTTTCATTTTCATTTTCAAAAAAAAATCATGCAGTGATGGTTTAAACCCAGTTAGATCTCTCAAATTGCCTTAAACACATGTACTATATGATGTACTACACGTGTACTATATATATGAGTCGTTTATTTTTGAAGTGGCACAAGACCATTTTTGAAAAAAATTGAGCTAGTAATTTTAATATTTAAATTTCTACGTTATCTTTTCATTCTGAAGCACAAATTGTAACTAGTATATTTAAAATCATAAAGATTTTGTGAAAATATATGTAGGTATATATAGATAGATAATGCTTGTGCAATCAATGGCCAATTTCCTTGTTTGATTATCCCAATAACGTTAAGCCTAGTTAGATCTCTGAAATTGCCCTAAATTCAAAGTCCCACTGACCTGATAGCGATGTACCTCCAGATGGCCAGCGTAAGTGTGATGGCGATGCTGATGGTATGCAACAGCTGCGTGAAGTGCATATGAAACAGCACGAACACTGCCCACCCATACGGAAAGATAGGTCTCTTAGGCAGCACAATGTACTTATAAATAGCAAATGGTATATACTCCAACATCACAAGCATATCAGCAGTCGCCAAACCAGTCAGTATCTTATTAATCGGCGCTGTGACCATGTTCTTCCTAGTCAACACCACAATGTTCAACATATTCGCCAGGGTACCGAACACGCAGACCATCAAGGCCACGTAGCCATGATAATTCTTATATTCATCTGCAAGATTCTTCACAGTCCCGCTGCAGTAGCAGCCCAAGCTCACATCCGTCGTGTAATTATTAACATAATCGAGGTCATCGGAGGTGATGTTCAACGTGTTCAACCACTCTGTATAATTATCAAGTCGGTTCATGGTCACACGGCGGATCAGGGACCTTAGATGTACCAGGGTTGTGTTCAGGTGCACGTTGCGGAGCATTGCATCATGGGATCTGACCGCTGCATTCTCACTTGGGCGTTGTAATGCGAGGACCTTCTAACACAAGGACCTTCAAGGATGAGATGGACATTTCTCTCCTACTTGGATATTCTGACCCAGTAAGAAAGTAATAAGTTTTTTAAGATAGTATGTGTTGATCACAATCCTATTAATAGGTTTTTTTAACGACTAGATGAAGAAGTTCAATAATTCTCTTTTAAATAATAATTGCAAAAAGAGTTTTCTTCTTGGCTCGGCTAATTCTCTCATTGTCGTAATACCTTTATTGATTGTGCATATCTCGATGCGGAAGAAACCGCTTTATCCCGCGGCCCACTTCAACATGTTACCCATATCTTTTCTTATTGCGCCTCAATCTTCAGGAACAGTCGATCGGGTAGCTTTCTCTGTCTTTCATGTTTCTCCCGCAGACTAGGTCACGTTTTACATGTCGTTCGACCGTTCCCGAAGGAATTGCGTTGTTCGCGGGGGATCAGCGGTCCCGATATCGAATCGCGTAGCAATATCCTGGCTCTGATACCTCGAACGTTGTCCTACGCGTGTTGGCCAGGTCTTTAGGGTTGAGGCGTTTTCCCTTATTACTCCCGGCGGTGGCGTATCTGACACAAATCTGTTCGATGTCACGGCGAATCACACAACGGCGGAACTTTACACCGCGCGAGACTTACGACACGCCTGGGATACATTCCGCGAAGTCTTCAGAGCGTTCTTCAAGATATTCCTCAAGGTATTTTCTCGGCAGGATCCTTCTCAAATAACGACGCGGCCTTCTGCCAAGTTTTTCTATTTTCTCCCAGGTGTTTTTTTCCTGCTTCTCTCCTTCTTTATAAAAAAGTTCTGCACTCTCCAGGCGACTCGTCAGGAAACCCTAGACCTTGAAGAACTCCTCAACTCCTCCCGGACGTTATTCCACGCTCGGTTATGGCTGCTTCCAGTTCGTTTCCCGTGTCGCCTGCCGCACCCTAATTCGGCGAGCTGCATTCCCGAGTATTTATCACGGGGGTTCCTCTAGCCTTGGCCTGAATCATTCTAATTTTGCTCACCGAATTCCTCGCGCGGTTTCCCGCCTGAAGATTCCGATTTCTTTCGATCGATCTTTGAGGGATGCTGGGGTTGTTTTTACCGATGTTTTCAAGTCTTGTCCAACTCCCCAATTTGTTAAATAATTAGCTTATCAAGGAAGCTATGGCTCTTTAAAATTCTACATATAGTGATGGAGTCAATTATGTTTCAAGTTTTCACTTGCCCAATCTTTTACACCAGCATCTATCCTATCAAGTATCTCTGAATCTTCCAATTAAACATGCCCATTCATTACATCCTCGGTTTCACAACCAACCAGGAAATCTTCCGGATGCTATAACACCTAGGTCAATCTTGACCTACATGGTCAACTCAAATGAGAACTGTCTATTTATACAAAACAGAAGATTGGTTGGACACGATCCTAGCTCGTTCGTTCTTATTGAATAAAAGACCACTTGTCTGCCAATCCCCACAATAAATCATTAAATCATCGAGATCTAAAATGCCCAAGCTTCGACCTACATTTTCAACTCTCACTGGATCTACAACCTTCTAAGACACAAACTGCTGATCAAAGTGACTCTCAATGGAGATCTGTCTACTTATTCAAAGCAGCTCGAAGATTGATTGAAGACCTCCCACAGATATAAATTCAATGTTCAATCAGCTGGAGTTTCACTCGGCTTCGATGACCGTTTGAGAATGCAGCGGTGGTCTTCTTTACCAATCAGATTGTAGTGCGGTCGGTTCAGTCCAATGTTCGCGAAGGATAATCCCACAGGACACTATCGTCGTATCAAAGACAACTGACGGATTGAGATGGCCACGAGGTACGACGTCCGCATCGTACAAGAATCGATTCTGTCTACGACTTCCTCTGACCCTCTAGGATCCCGTGAACTCCATACTCGATGGACACCATGCTCCAAGGATGGTCGAACCTCTCCGACACGATGGAGATTACTGGAGTTTCGGACTCGAACCAGAACCCTCTTCTTCTTAGCCTGCTGCGAGGATGCTCCCCTGGGGCCGGACCTGGAAAAGATTGTTTGCGTTCAATCAGCCGTGGTTGCGGGAAATACTAATCAGAGAGACGCTGGGGTAGCCATCTCGCAAGACCTGGCGAAATTGGGAAACCCCCGTGGTTCGTCCGATTTATTTTTCGGAATATGGTTTCTGGCCGAATCGAGAATTGAATTCGCACTGAATTCGGCGTCTATAGGGATCGGCAAACTACGGCCCGCAGCCTGTTTTGAATGCGATCCGCGAAGTTAATATTGTTCTTTACTTACAAGTATTTTCATAGCTATTCAAAATTCACAATCACAAATTTTCAGGACTATCTGTATCAGGTTAGAAATTTGTATCGGACTAGGAACAATTATTTTATACTTTTTAGTGGTAAAATATTTCGAAACTCTGGTTCTTTGTTGCTCTATGGTCCACCAGGCCTAAAAATTTTATGATCTGGCCCTTTTCAAAAAAAGTTTGCCGACCCCTGGTCTAGACTTATGAACCGAAATGGAAAAGTATGGAGAACCCTGAATTGGGTGATTCCTCAGGTCATTTGAAGTAACTTTTCCGCGTTCTCATTTCTCGATAATGCAAAGATGAGACATTTTTTAGATGTAAAATTGATCCAACAATTTTGGTGCAGTGCAGCCTTGAAACCTCATTGCCTCAAGCCTCGGAGTCTTAAACTGTAAAACCGGAAGCTGTGAAACAAACAAAAATCGCGATCCTTCATGCAACATTTCTCAAACAGAATTGCGATATAAAAAAGAACCACGATATTATTGACATCAAATGGAAAACTCGCTCGTATCCGAGGAAAAATGAAAAGAATCGCCACCCTGGCACACCGAATAATACTTTTTACCGTTACCAATATTTATCAAAATATCCAGTTACAACGCACAGTGTGTTCCTGCCGGAACAACCGGTGCGGTGAAACGAGGAAGCTGAACGTGCAAATATAAACGTGAAAAACTGCGGAACGAGGGGACCACTTCGAACGAGCGATTTCAATAGCAACACGCATCGTAGCGTTCATCTTCCTATCTCTTCAAACATAATCCCCTCTCGTGGCCATCCCATTTGTTAAATTGAACAAACATTTCTTTGCACAAAGAAGGAAATCATCTTGACGTTAAAAATTTCAGCGAAAGGAGTTAATCTGTTCTTGTTATGGGACGGCTTTTCAATTTTATTTCGAGACACCATTTGTTAGTTCTTCTCAGTATTACGTTGAATGCAAAGTAATACTCTGGATCAAAGTGGACTCCATTTGGATTCCACTTCTGACCTTGTGTCAGCTTGAAAGTAATTACGTCGTATAAGAATGAATTCGTTCTGGCACAAGCTTTTACATGATATAGACAGATACTTAGCATTCCATCTAAGAAATTGAAGATCACTTTCATTTTCAAAACAATAAAGCAAATAACATTTGCAATATTAACCTTTGCAATGTAGATAAAACTAGGTTTTTATATGTGTTTGGTTCTTTCTTAATTTAATTATCTTTTTGTTTAGTTTAAGACACGTGTAAGTTCCACAAATATGTCATATTTAATATAATTAGTAAACAAAATTGTTTAAAATAAGTAGCAGTCAAGGAACTGTCCTTCGAAATGAATTTCAAATGAAGCACTTTAAATAGTAGGTACATGTTGGCAAGAAAATTGAAAAATAATTCGGAGTGCAAATGGTTAACGAGAATTCAGAAGCTCTTAATTATTGTAGAAAGAAAACACACAGCAAAGGGTTCATCTGTGTTCCGGTGAGTAATTTCCGGTTATGACAGTGCTGTTCAAAGAGACATTAAACTAACATACATGTTTCGGTCTGGACATGTTCCACAGAGACAGGGTACTGTCTAAGTAAAGAGCCTGTCTTCAACGGCTATCCTTTCTGAAAGAGTTACCATTCAACGAAAACCGTATACTCGCAAGCAAAGGGGATAAACCTTGAAGCTGCACTCTTCACCGTCTATAAAAACTGTTGGAATCTCTTCTTTGAGGAAGAAAGAAGGAGAAACGGGGACCAAGAAGTAACGTAACGAATAGGCGATGCGGGTTTCCACGGATTCATGAGATTTTTATGTTCAAAGTTCCGTGGCTGCGAGCCTTTCTCCATAACAAAATCTCCCTCACAGTTTTTCTTGACGGTTTCAAAGTGACAACCGAGTTTGCAGGTCCTTGAATCTGCGTTGTTTTACAGAGGAGGTTTCAGGAAAGAAGGACAATAGAGATTAAGGTGAAGTTTGTTTCTCGATCGTAAAGTGAATATGAATTTATGATTTCGGCGCAAGGTTCGATCAATTTAACGCAAACAGCAAATGTGCAATTATTTAAACATGTATCTTGACGTTTCGATCCCTATATGGATCATTTTCATAAAGAACATATATTGCGTTTAAAAAAAGCAAAAGAATTATAATATGGCAAATAAAATTAAAAACACAGCCAGGTCAATAAACAGAATCAACGAAATTAATGTACTTACATGCTGCGTAACCAAAAGAGAAGAAAGAGAAGAAAGAAAACCGACGAAAAATAAATTAGGAAATATAAATTTTTCCAATATAATTTAGATTCTGCTAATTTTTTCTTCACAAATTTATTTTTCGTTGGTTTATAAGAATTTAGTAATCATGTTACAACCTAAAATTCTATGCCCCTAGAAGTTAGCCCCCACTTGTTTAATTAAATAATTTTATCAGATGTGCTGAATTGTGCTATGTTTGTGCTACATTGTGTTCCGGCGTTTTTCTCAATTTTTCATCTTATTTTTTATATTATAGCTGTAATATTCGAGCACAATGTAGCACAAACATAGCACAATTCAGCACGACTGATAAAATTATTTAATTCAACAAGTGGGGAGCTAACATCTAGGAGGCAAATTCTATCTTAATTGACTTTAAATTCACGAGATTTGAAATTACCGCCATAGGTGATTTAGATTAACCAGTGATCGATATCGATCAACCAATCAGAATTACTGTTAGTCTATATGTACGACATTTCACTTTCTTATATTTTTAATTCTAACATATCGTCTCAGTCACATATCTGCCACCATATAGTCAACATTGCCTTCCGGTATTTCTCAGTGTTTGTTCTATATGTTTTTTCTTTTTTTTCTTTCTGTTACGCAATTGACCTGGCTGTGTTTTTAATTTTATTTGCCATAGTATAATTCTTTTGCTTTTTTTTAGACGCAATATATGTTCTTCTCAATATATGCTCTTAAATTGATCGAACCTTGCGCCGAAATCGTAAATTCATATACAATAGAGATTAACGTGAAACAAGTTGTGTAGTCTCGTTCGGAATGAAGTCACATTAAATGGTTGTTCCCACAGTCCCACGATACGTTTTTCTAGCCTTTATTTACGTCGGATAGGCGGATTGGGATCCACTGCGACGGCGGCGGTTAAACAATGGTTTGTCGACGGCTGTAGACACAAGCGTGAAACAAGGAACACGTTACGTAACAATTCAGAAAGGGGAACATGCGCCGGTTAACGACATCTCCGCTGCGCCGTTCTTGCATTATTTCACTGTTTCAAAGTTCTTCCCTATGCGACGGAACGTTCCATGGAAATGTTGCAATGATCGTCTGAAGTGGATATACAGAAACACGTCGATTTCTAGCATCCTCGAAGTAAATACGTGTTGTTTCAACGTTCGTTGCTTAACAGTTGTCAACCGTACTCCATACAAATTCACATTTATCCAAACACGAAGCTGAAGAGAGAAGAATTCACGCGAAATTCTCCTTTTTGTCGCTGTTTGACGAAAGAGAGCACTGAGGGGACGAAACAATAATTTCTAGGTGTAATACACTTGTAAGACAACACTTTTTGTCGACAATTTTTACAGAGTTTTATGCAGCGAAGATTCACAAATATTTCTGAACACTGTTTGACAAAATTCTCAATTTTATCTGTTTATAATAATACTGATTTTTATCTCTCGGAAGGTAAGGTCTAATAACGCATAAATAGCAAGGAGTAAGTAAGTGGAGAAATGAATTCCATAAGTAGCCCTCGTTTTTAATTTTGGAATCAAGAATAACGCTGGATAAAAAGTAAACACAAACAGTTTCAATTTTGTTCATATAAAAATTTTTTTAAAAATCTGAACATTACCTTTTGAAGGTTATTATTGTTTTAACTCAGTGTCATTCCTAACTATTATTTTATAAGACTCCAAAATAGGCCTGGGCAACTGGTGCTCCGGGGTTCCATGGCGAAATAAATGATACAAATTTCCCCGACACGGTTTCTACCAACTCCAGATTTGATCTACAACGCCTTTAACCAAAAATGAATTTGTCCGGCAATGATTTTAGATTCATTGTGTAAATAGACATACATATGTAAATAATAATATTTATATATGTATATCTATTTATACATATATAAATAATAATATTTGTACATGTATAAATAGATATACATATATAAATAATAATATTTATACATGTATAAGTAGATATATATATGTTACAAATTTAATCCTTTAAACCGAAATAAGAATTTCTATTTTGGTTTTGTTAAGGTATAGTTATTGGAAAACACATATGCATACAACAGACATAAATTTATTATTTATTTATTAAATAGCGAACTACAAAAAAGTTCTAATTACTGAAACCGTAAAATAAATCGTAGGGCAAGGGGTTAATGAATTGTTAAAAATGTTCGTGCACTAAAGTGATAAAAATTCTCAACTAAAAACCGTCTGCTAAAATCATTTTTTCCATTGCAGTTTTCAAGAGCTATCATTCTCATTAATCCCGACTGCAGTTTGCATCAGTGAAAAAACGTGAGTTAAACCTGAAACTCGGTTCTCGCGTTGAAAGTAAACTGTTTTTTGCAAGCTCCAAAGACTTCGCAAGGGTTGAATACTCAAGTTCCGCAAAAAAAGCAGCCTTTCGCGTGGCCACGAAAAATAGAGAAGTCCTTTCGCGCTGTAATCCAAATTTCCAGGGCAAGAGAGTTTTGTTTCAGGGAAATCGGAAAAGTTTCCTCGTGCTGAAGAAAGACTTGAAGTTCAGGGAGTTTCGTTCTCAGCAAGTTTGCAGCAGTTCGTTATTAAAAATTCAGCAATTCTGAATCACAATCTCGCGCCGTCGCTTGTAGTTTCACGATCATTGTCCACTTGCTGTTGTTAAGTAGGAGAAAAGTGTTTCTCGGCTTCGAGCGCATTATATCGTAAAGACGATGACTATAATCCTCTTTTCCTCTTCGGGTCGAAAGCTGTACGTTCCCACGACAAAAACTCGACGGAAAGCATTAGGAGAAAAGTTATACTTCGGAGAACGTGTTCAATGTTTGTCACAAGAAATCAGTTTGCATAAATATCTTTAGTTTCCTTAGCCACTTTATAGAACAATAATCATACGAACATCTTTTTGAACGGTCAATAAATTACTTATGTAAGAAAATAAAATGTTGGATGTTACATTCCGACAGCAGAAAAGCAAAAATGAATTTAATTAAATATGAGGTTATTTAATTAAATTAATAATAATTTATTTGTTATCCCATTCCAATATAAAATGTCCAAGGAGTATTTTCGACTTAAATTCATTAAACAATCATTCCTGTGTACTGATAATTATCGTAATTAACATATATACTTCGTAATAATTTTTTAATTCATTGTTTAAATTTTATTGTCCTAAAATAGTATTTCAAAATTATTTATTTTTTCAGATAATTTAAATCAAAGGTATCTTTGGTTGGTAATTTCCACGTATTTCTCGAAGGGGACCGAAGAAAAACATTTTTTCACTGGTACAGACTCTAAATCTGTTTTAGGACCAATAAAAGTAGGGATCGGCAATTTGATTTTGTTAATGCAGAAGATTCTCGGTTAGTAAATATCTAATGTTTTTTTCAGGGAGATAATAAATAAATAGTAAGCATAACAAGATGAATTATTTTAAAAAACACCGGAGTACTGTCATATTTTCCTTGGCAGTGTTTATTTTTTGAGAAACGGAAAGGACCTCTATTTTTCTAAATGAAATGCTATGTATTTTTACTGTCACGTGGAAATGCGCATCAACAAAAAATTTTAATCGTGTACAATAACCCCCCGGATCCACTGTGTACACGTGGGCTCTTTTTTCTCTTAGCTCTTGTTATTTCAAAATCGTGTAAAGCAGGAGTGTAGTAACAGTGGTAAAGTACATCAACAAAATCCGAATAACAAGTGAAACGACAATGGCATTCGAATAGACGTTCTCTTTTAACAAGGTGCAGACCAGTGGCACTTTCTGCACCGATAGGCATCAAAGTCAAATTTGCATGCGAATCTACTTTCGAAGCTGGAATCGTTTCGCGGAACCAGCGTCAGCGATAGGATATATCGGGTGCGAATTTCCGGCAACTTAACCGAATCGGGTTGCGAATTCACGGCGCTGTCGGCTGTGTCGCCAAGTTTCAAGCGTCCCGAACTTTTCGCGAGCAACGTTAAAGTCATTTAAAGCAGCCGCTACCGTCGCGTAAGTTACTGTCTAAACAGCCGACGGTTCGATAAGTTTTCCGGGAACGGGGACGCTGATGTTTCGCTTAAACGGATCGAATTGGATGACCAAATTGTTCGTAAACTCGATTCTCAAGAATTCCGGCAAATTATTGACGCACAGATGCGCAACGGATCCGCGCAATCTTGTATGTTGTATGAAAGTTTTTTACCACGTTTTTATTAGCTCGCTTTCTTGTTTGTCTGTCTGTTTGTTCGGTG
>CM052342.1:4198158-4218077 GCA_028455595.1 Lasioglossum vierecki | reverse complement strand
ATTTTGTTTTACAAAATTCCGAACAGTTTTGAAGAATTCTTTTTACACACTATCTAGGAAACTTTCTGACTACATACATAAAACAAAAATTTTACTTTATGGGAAATTCCTATTATTGATATTTACGAAGAAATTGTAGTGATACTTATCAATGCCGATCAAGAAATCGGTCAGCGTTCGAATCGTTTTATTTTCGCAGCCATGACGGTCAAAAGCATTGGAAATTTATGTCGAACCATTTCTCCATAAAATCCTTTATCCTTTTTTCCTCGTAAAAGTTCATACCTCATCGTCCATGTCTTCTTCGTTTATCTGTCGGTACGTTTGTTCGAGGGCAGCGATGAGACTATAGTGATTTCCACGTCGCCTCCCGTTTATGATCCAGCACTGGCCCTAATCTCGTCACTCATCTTCGTCTTCAATCTGCTACTGGTGGCTCGACACGGTTAGTCTCTCTGCGCTCGCAAATAAACACGATCGTGGCAAGTGACAAGCCGACCTGGAAGTAGAGATGTGACTGTCGATACTATTATCAAGAGTAATCAATAATACTAACATGTTACCAACACTTGGATATACACTAGTGGAATTAATTCTGGACGCTTTAAAATTTTTTCTGGAATTTCGCATTTAATCAAATTATTTAACCCTTCACTGCATGATATTTTTAATTGGGATGAAACGATTCAGAGAAGGTCAGTTTTTGTGTTTTATTTAAGGGAAAAATATTTTTAAAAAATTAAAACAACATTTTCAGAAAAATAAACATAACAAGAAAACACATTCTTAGTTTAATATATACCAGATTTGTTAACTGTATCAGATATTAACCCTTTGCACTCGGAGCTATTTGACTTGGAAAATTAAACATGTCTTCCTACCTAGAATAATTCCATTCTATGTGATTTGTTTTTACTTTGTGGAAATGAAATTAATAGAATACCTCATACAATATTGAAATGTTTAATAATTGATTAGATCCCAACATATTTAATAATGTAAATGATATTTTGAATTATAGTACAGCAACTTTCAGCGGTGACTCAGAGTATTTTCAGAAACCACTTCTGAAAATACAATGAAACTGTTTGTAAAGATCTTCAAGATTTTCCTGATTGGTTGTTGCAACGAACCGACGAAAAACCAACAATAACAATACGGTTTAGATTTTCTTGAATGAAAATTTTAAAACATTTACAAAATGAATCATGTGGAAATATTAAGTACAAACATTATGGTTTACAATAAAAGTATTACGGTATCAATTTAGCATGGCAGAATACAGATTTTCTACAGAAATATGAAATAAAGAGTATTTTTATTCAAAGTGTCCAGAATTAATTCAACTAGTGTACACCCTACTATGTTTTCATATCCCTAGTAGCACAAAAATATTGTATAAATATTTTTTACAAATATTGAAAAAATATTTTCTGAATATTTAGAAAAAAATATTTTTTTTATAATATGAAATAAATATTTCCTGAATATTTAAAAAAAAAATTTTTTCATAATATGAAATAAATATTGTATGTATATTTGAATATTAAAAAAAGATTGGATCTCTTTTTAATATTATATGAATGTGTATACAATATTTTGTGCTTCTTCTGACATAACATGGATCGAAAAAGTATTTCAAGACTTTTCTCAGTCCAAGATGTTCATAGTCAACAGTCCTATCTTTACCTGCCAGATCGCGAACGGTATGAGCAAGTGCCTGACCGTGATCTTCTTGTGTCGCATCATCCATTCGTCCTCGTCAAGGATGTGGCTGCCGGATTGCATGGCGGTGTGATCCCGGTACCATTTCCCATAGAATCCGGCGTTGTTTAGCCGCGCCAAAATACTGTTTACACGGCCAAGGAACGGCGATCCTGGAACAATGTTTGTCCTGCTGTAGTTGGTGAACTGACACCGACGGTAAACGACTGATAGCCCGCATGCTGAGACTCGTTTGCTCCCTGACCCGTCGCCAGACCAAAGGCATCACTGTTTAAACAGTGTTCGAGACTTTGTGGTCGAAGCGACTCGCTTCGTGAATGTAAGTAACTTTTGCTGGTCACTGAATAGCTTGGATTGTTTGCCAATTGTGCATTTTTCGTTTCACGTAGAAATTCGTACAAATTAAATGAAATGACAAAATATGCTAAAATAATCGTGACAATCGTTATCATTTTCTATATACTCATAAACCAATTAACCCCTTCCCCTACAATATCGCGTTTGACTCGCGATGAACATTCTGAACACAGTCTAATAAACATGTACGCTACTAATTTCCTTTAAACCGACAGAAAATTCTACTTTGTTAAACCAAACTATTAGAGAATATATAATTAAATATATAATAAGTTAAACAGCTATTGGAGAATATATAATTAAATATATAATAAGTTAAACTGCTATTGGAGAATATATAACCACTTTTTAGGATAACTTTTTTTAGGATAACTTTTGTTTAGGATATTATACGTAGTACATAAAAGTTTTTATCACTGAAACCGTAAAATAAATCGTAGCGTAAGGGGTTAATCAATTTCCATGACATTTTATGTAGTTGTGTATCTCGTTGTTTTATGAGACAATTTGTGAATTTCATGTTTAACGAGTATCTCGTTTGAAAGTGCATACATATCTAGCTCAGCTGAAAGCAATTTGTTCGTAGCAAAATTTTACAAAATGGCTGAGTAACATTCCCTCCACCAGTAATGGTTTTCCTAAAGATATTGCACGGTGAGCGGCGAGCTCGATTTCTCGGAGCGGGATGATCGTAAATAAACTATTCATGAACGTTCAGCCAACATATGATTTTATTTGGTATATTAGCGAAGGGTTCTTGAAAATATTGATCTTTTATAAACTGACAGTCGCGTAGAGCAAAACAACTTTTCTCCTGTAATGAAAATCGTCGTTCTGCCTTTTGGAGAGTCTCATAAAAGACAAGAATAAAAATAAAACGATAAAATATTGATTAGATTATTGCAACCAACATGACATTCAAAAGAACTTTCTCTATTAACCTCCTGTCTGCACCACAGTAACTTGTGTATCGGCTCCTGTCTCTAATTTTTTTCATAAAGCAGGTTGGTAATTCATTACCGTTATTTTGAATATTGTATTTAAATCTATTTTTCAGTACTTTCATATTGAAAAGTCTTTCAAAAACTTACAGACGCAGTTGTTTCCTCTTTCTTGAAAAGGATGCATATTGGGATCGAAACGTTGAAAGTTTAACCAAACTAGGACGATTGCTGTATTGTAATACTGATCGAACCTTTGCGCCGATATCATCTAGACTGCTTGTTATTATTGAAAAGAACGTTCAGAACAAAAGGGCTAACCTTCTTGTACAATATTAGCCAGAATATAGTCCTTAGGGCACTCTTTCATGATGTGCAACTTTCGTCTTTGATGCTCGTTGTACTTAAAGGGCAGCGTCGTCAATTGGTGCAGGTATGCAGCGTCCTTGCTGCGGAACAATCTCCGATTGATCTCCGTCTCGTTCGCGTACATCATTCTATCGTGAAGGCGTTTCAATATGGGAGATGTAGTATCTGTTAGAGCATCTTCTATGATGTCCCTTGCACTTGTCAAGATTACCAGTCCTAGATAAAATAAGAGAAACGATTCTAGAAATCCATTTAATCCTCTGTCCATTGAACCCTATGCTTTACGATCGAAATTCCGAGAGTGCCTGCCGCAAACAACAAGTTGTGTCTTTTGATAAGTAAATAAATATGCAAGGTACAACTAATTTTATTTTGCAAGATGTTTCTTATTTTTTCACTAATTATGTTGAAATAAATCTCATATGAAATTTTCTAATAAAAAAGAACATGTTCTTCGATATATGTAAAGTACCAGTTAATATAAATCACCTTATACTGGAATGCAAAAAATATGAAAATGAAAGGAAAAATGCTAAACTACCTGGATTTTTACCATTTTGTTAGGTTCTGAGGAACACATTGTCGGTCTTGCCCAATATATCAAAGATACTAAGATGTACAAAATATTGTAAGAAAATGTACCGTGTTACTAATGAACTTTGATGTTAAAGCAACATTAAATAAATAATTTTTAAAAAAGTAGGTGCGATTTAAAGTAGCAGTAAGGTTGAAAGAATGTAAGAGCGCACAGTGGGGTATTTGCCTGATTTCAGAGGACGTAAGGCAATTTTTAAAATTTTACATAAATTATAAAATTTTTGTGGCTTGAGTTAGTTGATTGTCTGAGGAACAACCACCCATCATTCGTTTTCCCATTCATGTATCCATTAAGCACAGGAATTTGTCGGAAGATTGAAGTTTCGTTAACCGCTTTCATTTCTCAACGAATTCACCTATTAATAAGTTTTACCTTATTCACATACACTAACAGATTTTTGTTAGTGTATTATAATTTATTATATATTAATTTTATTATATATTATTGTATTATATATTAAAAATCTCAGCAGAGTATCTCAGCGGGAATCGAACCCGGGCCTTACTAAATACGCTCGGTAGTGAAGACTGAAAAGTAGAAAATAAAAGAATATATTAAAATGCATTAAAAAGGAGAAAATAATTTTTTTTAGATATTAGTGATTATAAATAAAAGCGTGAGCACCCACGAAGATTACGTTAATATAGTTTAGCGTACCACGCTTTTATTTATAATCACTAATATCTAAAAAGAATTATTTTCTCCTTTTTAGTGCATTTTAATATGATCGTGGTTTCTAAAAAGTTTTTTTTATATATTTTCTTGTTGCCAGTCATCTCAACTAGTTCGGTAATTCTAGTTTGCCGTGTATAACCCGAACGAAGTACCACGTTTCTCAAGCGTGTTGCTTAAGTTTAGCCCGATTGACGTATCATGTCTCTCACACGATATTGTAGGATGATGGGTTAATCAACTAAGTCTGAGAGACTCGGAATTCTGATTTGGCGAAGCGAAACGACGCGGGTCAGATTTTTACAGAAAATTTAGTTCAACGTTGCTGGAAACGTTATTTACAGATAGACCTTGTATTCGCGCAACAGAAAAGCTCCAGTTTTATGTTGTTGATAATCATGGTAAAAATCTATATTGCCAAATAAAAATTGCCTATCGTTAGAGGTTTCCCATAACTATGGGTTGTTGCACGCTAAACCTGAATTGGTATTCCGTGACAATTTGAAAAGGTATTATACACTGCAACACATTTAACCCTCATCCGTCCCTCGTGTCAATTTGACACAATTTTCTCGAAACAAGTTATACTATTCTGTTACTTGTACGTACATTTTCCCGAAACTTTGTGTGACTTTTATTTTTTTTAATACGGAACACATTATCGAAAACCCTAAGATATAAATGTTAACTCATGAATTTGACTAAAAAACATCGAAACTTTTTTATTTTGTATCACTGTGTCAAGTTGACACCGAGTGACAGATTCAGTTCGTGAAATGAGGAACGGATGAGGGTTAAAGATCTATTTCGTATTGAAAGACGAGTGATGATCAACCTAATAAATAAGCTAAGCGTTCCGTTAAAATTTCCGGGTTTGCGAAGTGTTCCAGAAAAAAATTTAATTAATTTACAACAACAATTAGCTATTTTTGTGAATACTAAACGCTGGATTCGGATTTGAATCTTCAGGTTCGAGAACCACGTTATCTATTAAAAATGTTTTAATACGAGGAAAAGAAAAGGAGGTGTTTCGTCTTAGACTTGCCAGAGGACTCATCAGTAAAATCTAAGATTCCAGAAAAAAGTTTGGGAAACCCAGAGTTAGATTCATTTGAATTAAGAAAAATGTTTCACATATGAAACGACGTCGAAATAACAAATATGCGATCAGCGACGTTTCGCCTTACGTCCACGGGATTGTCGTCTTCTTGCCAGTGCCTTCGAGCAATATAGACACGACCGGAAACGAGTAGTTACCGCTCTCCTCGAGCTGCTCCAAAGTGTCGATGTCGTCGTAATAGTGCAGTCTGCTGAAGCTAGCCGCCAGCTGCGACGTGAACACTCCATTCAGAATAAGGCTGAGCCACAAGCTGCACATCACGAATAATCTCTCCGGGAATGAGGGCTTGCAATTCTCGAAAGGCTGTGTCGGCTGCAACATGACCTTCGCCAAGCATTTTACGAGGATCATTAGCCGCGGGAAGATTACTTTCCCGAGTCGTTTCAGACGTGATCTCTTCGAGAGCCTGTGGGCAAAATTGTATTCAAAGCAAACAACGTCTGCAGAAGTTAATGACCGACATTTAACTAATCGCCATCTTGTTCCGTGACTGTCATTTGAGAATCTCATTTCCGTTTTTTCCTGGCGGCACTTAAAGGATCTAGCAGACCTAGCATGGTGAATCGGCCCCACCCCGGATTTTTATTGGAAAACATTACTTTTAGGTTAAAAGATAACCCCCCAAAATTTTAAGTCTCTAACCCTTCGTATAAGGATGGTATAAGGGTAAATACCCTTAACTATATCAATTTTTTTTCTTTGTTGTTAATTAAGGTATGCTGTAATAACTTCTTCCAAATGGCAAATTTTCTTATTTCTTTTCTTTGCAGGTCTGAAGGTGAGTCGGTCCAACGTTCGCTCCGAGCTCTAACCAGCTCAAAAACTTGAAATTATTAGGTAGAATGGCCGATCTCATCAATGATGACCGTCCCGTCTAGTAGGTCGAGAATCTGAAAGTGGCCCGGGCCTAATAAAACAGAGGAAGGCTGAGAAACGAAGGATAATTGCAACCCTTAATTGGGCCGAGGTCGGTAGCGCCAATTGTGAAACTGGTGATTAAAGAACCGGTGTGCCTTAAGGAAGTGAGGGGTGGCCGATCCACTCGTCCCCGACAACTACATTATCTATCTATCTATCTAATTACGGTATACTCACAAAAAAATACGAAAATACTCGTACTTACGTCCTTTATAACATATATTTTTTCTATTAAATTCTATTTAATATTTTTTTCTACCCTTAATAGTTTGATCACAATTGTGAAAAAATATATGTTATAAAGGACGTAAGTACGAGTATTTTCGTATTTTTTTGTGAGAAACAACGAATAAATTCAACTTTAAAATGTAGATACACTAGCATACTTGCAACAGGTTGCAATTCATGAAAATCCTATCTTCCAGACAGGATTTAGATGTCGAAACTGCTAAAACAAAACCGCTACAAATAAATCGTGTTCGCAAATCGTGCCCGAGGTTTCGAAGACCTAAAATCCCGAAACAAATGAAATACCACGAATAGTTTTCATCAACTGGTCGAAGCAAACAGGCCAGAGGTTTCCGGCCAAGTGACCAATTTACGCAGCTGAATGTTTGCTCACCGTCGGAGTGGTCCATCATGTTTTCCGGCGATTTCTCTCTCTGGCTCGGTGTGACCTGCGAGGAAGCGTGACTGGCCGCGACATTTGTGTAATCTGCGCTCTGTTTTGCAATGTTGGCTGCCCTGGAGAGGGTCCAAGGTATTGTTTGCAAGTCCCAAGCTTTTCAAGCTCGTGTAGATGATCGCGATCGTGAAGTAGCTAGAGAGGATCAGCAGCCAGGCGTGGCCAGTGAACGTTTTCAGGATCACTAGGTATTCTGGAACTGGAGGAGCTTTGGGCACGAGGATGCAGAGCCTGTCGCTGGTTATGGCAGTGGTGAATTGGATCTGTTTGGTCAAGTAGTACTTGACGAAGAATTGGTTGAAAGATAAGTCGCTGTGGCCGTTGACCAGCTGACCCAGGGTGCCGAAAAAGGCGCCGTTCTCTGACCAACCGTAGTTGTCTTTTTCTGGGATTAGGATTGGGGTGACGTTCATCATCCTGGTGACTGATTCTAGGTACCTGTGTTCGTTTAGATGTCTGTTAAGGGCTAGGCAGAATATTACTAGAATATTACTAGAAAAACAAGTGAAACATGTTAGCGAGATCGAGTTATTTGTAATTATGCGAGCATAATAAGAGCTGTGTGAATGCTCATTGTAAAGAGGAAGGTTGATTGTAGCTTTTTTTCATCACGATTGAACAAGATTATGATTATAATTAATAATATGAGCGTCTAAAATAGGGGAAAAATTGAGACAACCACCATCAGGTATTTTATTTAGAACAATCAACCCTCCTCTTTATAATGAGTCCTCACACAGCTCCTGTTATGTTCGTATAAAGACAAACAACTGTTTCCCGCAAACGCTGTTTTGCTGATCAAATTGCCAACAATTTGAATAGACATATGCTTGTTATGTTTATAAAATAATGTGAAATAGGTATTTCTTGAGCTCCGTAAACCTTAAATTTGAATAATATGTTAAATAATACATAAGATACATGATCAGCAAAACTTGCCTATAATCCACTCCGCCATATTGATCTCCCATCTTGATCATCGTTGTTGACTCAAAAATAGAAATCCTCAAGGGACACTTCCCAAAGCTTAGTCTCTCTTCAAAAAAATCCGAGACATCCGTTAGATTAGCATAATTAATCCTCAAAAAATCCTCTTCACCAACGTATCCTTCACCAAAAGCTCCAAAGGGATCGGATCGAATCGCTTTCGAAGAGTCACCAGCCAGGAAAACGATTTTATAGATTCTCCTGGATCTCCACAGTTTCTCGAACATCCACCTACAAAATCTCTCGAGGTCGCAGTAGCTTGATGTCTCCAGGCTCTGCAGGATGTAGAAATTCTCAGGATGCCATACCGAAGTTAAATGAGGAGAAATCAGGACGTTCTTCAGACTATTGATGTGCGAGAATTGGAACAGAACGCATCCTCCGGGTTCAATCACTCGATAATCTTTTCCCTGCTTCTGCCAGTTTAAAGAGATTATATGATCCAGAGTGATCAGTCTAATAGGTACGTCGACGTGGTTCATAATGTTTCGAGGAATGTCAGAAGTATCTCCGGTCTCGTCGAGAAGTACAGTCAGCAGAGCTGGCTTCGTTGTGTTTGCCCACTTTTCCAGAAACGAGTAGACCACCGCATAGTTGTCGGACTGTTTCGCTGGTTTCCGGAATTCGCACGCGACGAGAAACAACATGGCGACTGTCAGGATCGCTCGGAATGCGGCGGACATCTTGTCCGCGGTGGGAAATCGGCTTTGAAAGCTAAAACTGAGCGAACAATCATTGTGAATAACTTCTGCAGATACTAAACGCAATAAATAATTATAATTAATTGTTTGAACGTCATCAAGTTTCTCTACTTTCTGTTTTATGTATATTCTTGACTTTATTTGGTTGCGCATAGCTTTCTTAGCGTTGGAAAAATGTTTTGAAGACCGGGAGGAGCGTTGGCGTAAACATATACAGGGTGTATCCGTTAAATTTTGTCACCATTTTTTAGGAATTTCCAGTAGTGCAATTAAAAAATATTTTAGACAAAAGTTTGTCAGTACTCGATGAGCTACATTTACTTAAAAACAAGTCAAGGTGACCTTTACTTTCTTACGTAAAAAACATTTTTTCAGATTTAAGAATATGCGAACATGTAGCTCATCAAGTACTGAGAAACTTTTGTTTCAAACATTTTTTAATTGCAGTACTTGAAATGCCTAAAAAATGGTGACATAACTTAACGGATACACCCTGTATATTGCCTTAGATAGTGTCTGCTCCGTAAGCGATAAAATAAATTTTGTTGAATACGTGTATTTTTTAAAAAAATTCCAGACACTTTGTTTTTAAACAGTGTATTGGGTTGGAACGAAAGTTTCAAATATTTATTCATAGATTTATTCAATATATTTTCCATACTGTTCTATTACATTTTTCCATTTTCGAGGTAACTTCTCGTGCCCATTCGTCAGGGCACGGAATGCAATATTGTGAATATTGAAGCTCGATAGATTCTTCAAAGGCCCTTAACGAACCTATGTTGTAACTTCGTGAGATCGCGAGGCTAGAGTTTACTCGGCAGGAGGCCGTCTATGTCGAACGTAGCTCGCAGGATGTCACGTATGATGTTACTCCATTTGCCGTGGGAGTCATAACGATAATCGAATTTTCATCTTCTGATCGAGGTCTTTGAGATACACCGTGGAATATTTCCTTTTTAGATTCATTTGAGCCTATGGTAAATCTTACGTCTAGGGGAGGCAGCTGCGATGACCTTGACCTTGACACATGTTGTTAAGGATAACATTCTGAACAACTTTTGTCGTTACAACTACCCGGTGCTCGGTCTTAGTTTTCGAGATACAAATTTCTTAATTTCGCGCTACAGTGAACTGGATCTAGTCAATTTGGTGACATGTTAGTATAACTTTTGAACCATATGGGATATCGAGATGAAATTTCTACTAAAATTCATTAAAACATCATTCCTATCTACTGTATCTCTTCGCTGCATAGTCTATCATATCTGATACAGTTAACAAATCTGGTATATAGTAAACTAAGAATGTACTTTCATACTATTCTAAAATATATTTATTTTTCTGAAAATGTGGTTCTAATTTTAAAAAATATTTTTCCCTTAAATAAAACACGAAAACTGACCTTCTTTCAGTATTTCCATCCGAATTAAAAAAAATATGCAGTGAAGGGTTAATACATTCCTTCAATATTAGGACTTTTGAGAGCGATAGCGGCTTAGACCGATCTTTTACCTAGCCATTTGAACTAATGAAAAACCTGATTTTTGTATTATCGAGAAATGAGAACCCGCATCCCACACCCTTGTAATCCTGGAAAAACGAGTCTACTCTCTTAATGCCACGATTATAGGGGATGGGAATGAGCCGCATTCTTGGAATGCGACTTCCGGGGCGCAGCTTGACATCAGCGGATTAGGAATGGCCGAACACCTCCTTAGCACCGAGCTGCGTTAGAAGATCGGATTCCCTTATTCAATCGCGAGAAGAATTTAATTAACGGCGATTGTTAAAGCGACAACCGAACCTTGAAAACGGGAGACAGGGTGTATTGTCGCTCATTCAGCCGACGAATGGCTGTTTATTTATTTATGCGAGCGTGTACATGGCGGGAGGGGTTTTTGTGAGAATGGAAAACGTGCTGTAATGTTTGGATGCATTGAGACATTGTAGTAGTCGTGATAAGGAATACTGTATGTTATATTAATTATATTATACATATATATATATGTAATAATATATAATAAATAATAATAATATTTATAATAACTATAATAATAATATATAATGAATAATAATAAAAAAAAATAAAGAAATACATTACATTGCAATTATTAGAGCAAGGTTAATTATTACATTATTATTTAGTTTATATATATGTATATTATTATTATATTATTAAATAAAACTTGTATGCTGCTTTGGGTGGTGCTCTGAAAAAAATGGACAGAGAAATTAACCCTGACCCCCTTTTCAAATTCCAACATTTTTTTACTCGTCAACAGTAACCTAAGCTCAGCTGTTTTTTCCAAAAACTACTTTTTCCGTAAATTATTTTATTCCTCGTCTACACGATGCCACAAAATTTTATAAGCGTGGAGGGGATTCAGAGCTGTAGAATCTCGCTGTGAACATTTTTATACATTCTACCCTGTATTTCCACACGCGCGGTAAAATAGCCCATCAAATTCGAATCCTCCCGGTAAAATCGTCGAATTCGATACCCGCGATGATTAATCGCGACGTTTTGTTCGGTTCGAGAGTACCGGATCGATGTAACTCGCACTCCAGCTCGATGAAATATCGTCGAACTTCGTTAGAGACGTACCCAGCCGTTTTCGCAAGGCCTGTCGCACTTCGGTGAATTATGCCCGAGTATTGGCCTCTCGCTGGCCATCAATCGACCGCCATCTTGTCGGTTCTTCTTGACTGTACACATAAATTTTGATATTTTACTTTCTCAAGCTTGAACTTGCGGTTTTTCCGCTTTCGAGAAGGGAAATAGCCAGCAGTTTTATTGAGTTTCAGATGCATATGATCTTGGCCAAATTTGGCTGTCATAAGTCTTGTTCTAAATCTTCTTCGACTTTTGGAGTGTGCTTTAATGGGTCCAGCTTTTTTAGTTAAAGTTTTCATTTTTGGACCTTTTAGTTAATTCTTTTAAAGGAAGGATCCAGGACTTTACAATCGTGTACCTTTTTTGAGTAATTAAAGGCAGTCCTTGGTAAAATGACTTTTTCTTGCGACTTTGCAGCTGAGTTCTAATGCTCTACTTTCTTAAGTTCGCAATTCTTGAGAAACTAGTTTCTTTCATTGACTTTTCGATTGTGCACGGTTCTAATTCCAAGTACGGTCGCGATCTTGATTTTCTTCGATTGCAGACCCATATTTTAATGTTTGTCTCGATCTCTGCAGCAAAGACTGTAGCCGTCGGAAAACTTCATAAACGCGAACATTGAATTACGTTATCAATCTGTATCAAACGTATACACATGTATACAGCGTTGATCGAACGCTCGTTCGCACGATGCTCAGTCTCACTATCAATATTTGCTTTCCGAGAAAATGATCCGAGGGCAGTAATATCGACGCAAAAACAGTGGCTCTCGCGTAAATAAATAAACGAATAGCGAACTCGGAGGCTGGGTAAAAATTAATTAAAAAGCCTGTTCCATTTTCCGTGTACGCATTTTCCTATTCATCTTCGTGCGGAGAGTCTCTCGGCGTACCACCTCTGAATTCCGAACGAACCATGATCTCCGTAAAGCAGTAGTTCTTAACTTTCTTGAAGTCAGGAAATACTTGTGATTATTTGAAAAATTTTTCGAACTCCAAAATGAATGATCCGAAAAGCGAAGAAAAACATCCCGCCTAGAAATAAATATATTTTGGAAAATATATTTTTAAATATATTATTAAATATATTATTAAATATATTATTAAATATATTTTTAAATATATTATTAAATATATTTTTAAATATATTATTAAATATATTTAATAATATATTGTTATATATTAAATTATTATTATAATTATTATTATTTAATTTATATTATTAATAATTAAAGTTGTATTATTAAATATATTTAATAATATATTGTTATATATTGTTATATCTATATGTTGTTATACAATATTATTAAATACATTTAATAATACAACTTTAATTATTAAATATTATTAATTATTAAATATATTTAATAATATTGTATAACAATATATATATATAACAATATATTACTAAATATATGTAATAATATAATGTTATATATTGTTATATAATGTTATGTATGTTATATATTGTTAAATATATTTAATAATATAATATGTTTAATATATTCTTTATATAATATATATTTAATATATTTAATAATATAAATAAATATATGTAATAACATATTAACATATTAAGTATAAAACGGAGTGCAACACAGTAAACAAGTGTACAGAGTGCAACACATGTAATACGCACTGGAGCACATGTTTCGCGGTTAGGATTGGGTTAGGAGATGCACAGGTATTTACACCGATGCTCGAAAGTGTGCAAACATTCTACATTCGTAATCAAGCAAGGTAAGGCTTTATAATAAATAAATAATAAGGTGGGGTCTCTTAGACCCCGACATTCGATTTGTAAGCTACCTCTAGGAGAACAACTGAATTCAATTAAAAATGTGAACAGCAACAATAATTACAAATAGACTTACTACTTTATGACAAAAATGATTGAAACCATTAAAAACACAGATTTAAGAGAATTCAAAATTATTATCATTTTTAGCTTATTTAAATTGTTAAAGAAAGAACCTTATTCAACTCTCGTCAATTCCATTGAACAACCTAACTGTCAGTATGGTTATTTATTAGGTAAAATTGAGTACGTAAAACCATATAAAATAGTGGATACACAAGATCTCAATAATAACAACGTCCCATTTTTATCTGAACGAAATTATTAAACGAACAAATAAGTTTCTATTCGACTCCCCTTATTATTATCTCTGTTATTTTATTATTATTGCAAAGAACCTCTCTGAAATTAATTGTACCTCTGTGTTCATCTTGATGAAACTTATGCATGTAGATTTATAACAGAGTGTTAAGATCGAAAAACCGGAAGGTTTACTATGATAATTACTCTTTCAATTTATTTGTCGTGACAAAAACCACTTCGCCCCCCACATCCTTCTCTCACGCACAAACAACACGAGCGCAATTAACAGTGCCACTATCCATTACTATTAGGTGAATGAGCACAACAATCCGCTCATTTCACGGTGCATCGAGTACTTAACCCGCGGATTTATGCGAAATTTCGTGCGCGGCAGACCACTGGCTGGCAATTATATCAAGGCAGACGAGAGGATAAGCATTAAGTCATTTTTGTGCGGCCGTGCTTTTGCGATTAATAATGCAATTAATGGAATTATTAATGACGGGGCACCAGGGTTACACACGTGATGCAGCGAAATGTTATCCTTTCCCCGTCTCTGTGTCTGCGGTAAATTATTATCTGCCGGCGGTGAACAAGTTGTGTCGAGCTACCCGACTCAGCTTTATCAGGATCAGGCTATACAGTAGCGTACACTGCCGTTCAAAAATATGTGGCCAGCTGTAATTTTTTGATAATTGGTCGTGTACATTTATTTTATCGTACGATACTTATTAAGTTGCGGATTTTGTTATGAGAAATAGAAAGTAGAAGAACCATCAGACGATTTTAACGTTACAAATATTTCTACTTGTTAATAGATATCCTCGATAAAAAAATTCGAATTTAAAGTGGTCAAAATTGAGAGGAGCATTCCTACTATTTCTTCTAAATTAATTTCCTCGATCGTCTAATTGAAGGAAACAAAAATTTAAGGGTTATTTTTTTTAATTAATCGCCTTGATAAACAGATCTGATTCGAAGAAATAAAAATAGCATTCCTACTATTTCTATTTCTTCCAAATTAATTTCCTCGATCGTCTAATTCAAGGATATAATTACAATAACTTCCCTATAGAATCGGGAAGTTAAAAATTGAATGAATTATTTTCTTAATTAATTGCCTTGATAAACAGGTCTGTTTCGAAGAAATAAAAATAGCATTCCTACTATTTCTATTTCTTCTAAATTAATTTCCTCGATCGTCTAATTCAAGGAAATAAAAATTGAATGGATTATTTTTTTTTAATTATTCGCTTCGATCAAGAGATCTGATGCGAAGAAATAAAAATACAAATAGTTAATTTGTGTTTGTATTCGTCATAGTCATCGCGAATAAATACCCCGCAATTCGTGGATTCGAGCAACAATAATCCATGCGAATGGAGACTGTCGGAAATCAATATTTCGCGTCCGAGGAACAGGGGACGGCAAAGATAACAGAATCCGAAGTACTTCGGAAAATCGACGGAATCGGAGCGTGATTCCTCGGGGTTTCAAATAATCTGTAATCCGCCATTTTGATGGATTCGGAGGTCGACCGTAAGCGGCTATACTTTTTCCTTCGTGGATTGAGTCCGATTCCCTATCCTGTAATTTTTCTATTTCCAACGCTTTAGGCATCGACGCTGACAGAATGGTTGCGTCAGCAAATAATGAAAACTGGCTGTACTTATTTTTCTTATAAATACATAAAATCCACGACAATTAACAAATTTTAACCTTTCAACAAATCTGGTATATAGTAAATTAAGAATGTATTTTCTTACTACATATTTTAAATTATGTTTATTTTTCTCAAAATGTTGTTCCAACTTTTTAAAACATTTTTCCCTTAGACAAAACACAAAACTGACCTTATTTCAATTTTTTCATTCCAATTAAAAAAATCATGCAGTGATGGGTTAAACCCAGTTAGACCTCTCAAATTACCCTAAACCCAAGATAAATAAAATATGTAAAATAGAAAAAAGACAATTTCAAACCTAAGTTACATAAGAAATGTAAAACAGAAGGCAGACCATTTTTAACCTAAAACAAATAGAAACTAGAATGTACTATATACAATATGAGCCGTTTATTTTCGAAGTGGCCCAAGACCATTTTTGAGAAAAATCGAGCTAGCAATTTTAATATTTAAATTTCTACGTTATAAAAAATTTATAAAACAAATTATAACTAGTATATTTAAAATCACAAAGATTTTGTAAATATATCTATAGATAGATAGTACTTGCTTTTCATCTCAATTAAAAATATCATGCATTGAAGGGTTAATAAAACAGCTACGTTTGTCGCGATGACGAAAGAAGCTTTAAAGAAAGGAGAATCTTACGCGTTTTCTGTATCCAATGTATCCAAATCGCTTCTGGAGAGTACTTGTTGCTTTCGACAGGTTAGATCCGAAGCAAACAGAAACGAAAGAAACGATAATCTGGATCGGTCGAAGCCTCTCGAGACGGAATTCGTCGAGACACTGAAACTTGTGCCGAGACTCGAACCTCCACTCGACGAAATCTGATAAGCGAACGTTCGAAAGGGTCGGTATCGTCTGATATCGTCGGCATCTATGTTTTGCTCCGGTTGTTCACTTTTTTTCATTGTTTCCAGCCGTTTGTGTGCGTTCTTTTAAATAGGATTCGGCGGATATATTTCAGCCAGCCGGGCGATACGAATCTATGTCACGTTCCCGCCAGCTTGTATAATTTATCATGCTGGCTCGACGATTGTTAACGGACGATAGAACGAAATTTAGGGCAATCGGCGAATGGGCAGCTCTTAAATTCTACTAGCACGCTGATGGTGTAAGGTGGCTCTTAAAATTTAAAGAGCTGATGGGGGTTGCTGGTTAACTAACTTTTGAGAATTTGTTGCTGGGAAACTTTCAGTTTCGAATAGATGAGAACTTTGTATTTCTTGTTTAAATATATTTTTTTGAGTAATTTTACAGTGGTTATTTAAAGTTTAGTTTTTGTACACCCTGTGTGTGAAAGACGTTAATAAATAAATTAACAGTTTTTTTATTGCGAATGAAGTATGAGGAACATTAAACTGCTTTAAAAATTCATCTAGAACGTTCTCTAAAAATTATAAACCTTAAAAATCGTGCATACGGTACCGTATAATAGAAAGTTCTTATCTGATAATTTATTAATGTATTGATGTATATTATTAAAGTATTATTGTATATATTATTGTATATTATTGTATGTCATTGTCTATATTATGACTGAAATGTACGTTTATTTTTAAAATGAAGGTATTGATGGTGTTAACAGCTCAGTGGTTTCAGATTGCTTCTGGTCTGACCATAAGTTCCCTATACTACTTCTGCTGGAGGTGAACTGCCATTTCCACGGGAAGCTTGGTATTGACAGCAGACGATGATCAATTTTTTGGCTACTGACATTATCCGGGATAACTAATGCGATGATGGTAGTATAAAATAGATGATATTAAATCCAAGATAAATAAAATATGTAAAATAAAAAACAGACAATTTCAAACTCAAGTTACATAAGAAATGTAAAGTAGAAGGCAGATCATTTTTAACCTAAAACAAATAGAAAATAGAACTTTTTAACTTAAGATTTATTTTAAAAAAATATATAAACTAGAATGTAGACAATATTTAACCCAAGATAAATAAAATATGTAAAATAAAAAACAGACAATTTCAAACTCAAGTTACATAAGAAATGTAAAGCAGAAGGCAGACCATTTTTAACCTAAAACAAATAGAAAATAGAACTTTTTAACCTAAGATTTATTTTTTAAAAAATAAACTAGAATGTAGACAATATTTAACCCAAGATTAATAAAATAATGTCAAATAGAAAACAAACCTCAACCCAAGATTTTGAGCTCCAATCTTGATCTTTCGACACTTAACTCGAAAATATTTCGAAGAATAAGTAAAGAAAGAAACTTCGAGCAGAAGAAGCAGTATCCAATTACCGAGAGCAGAAACAGCGAAATAAATCTCCGCACACGTACACCATAAGCACACAATCGTCCACGATTCTTTCATAAAGGAGCCAATCAATATTCAGTTGATATTCCAGCAAGAACTTTCATTTAGCCCGTTGAGAAATTCTTCAACGCATTAATCAGTTTGCACTGGGCGAGAACAAAGTGTACATCGATTCTAACAATAAACGAATAAACTCCAGGGCGCAGCAAAATTAAACAAAATTTGCGTTTCTACCCGACCATCTTCTTCAGAGGCCAGTGAAACTTTCGTTAACTATCGGCGCCATCTTTGACGAGCTGATGGTCAATTATGCGGTCAGTTTCGAACCTGAACTAAATTACCGAAATTACCTCTGCACGCTCAGGAAGCCCCTTTATCTTAAACTGCTGCCTCTGCGTCGCCATTTTGCATCATTTGCTAAACGTTGGTGTAAATCGATTTTGCAACATATATCATCTTCAACAAAATCCTCAACTACCTATTTACAGAAGCAAGATAAAGATTGTGAATTAATGATTTTACTGTTTTCGGATGTTACGAAATAAAAAGAATACTCTAGTTTTATTAAATTTTTTTGCATAAAATAGTGGAGTCTAACAAATCACAGCAAAATCTAGTGAAATTATATAAAAGAAATATATATTATAAATACATATGTGCATATGCACGTGTATATATAAAATAATATTTGCATATGGAAATATGTATTTGCATAAACATCCGCAGTTTATTTATCACAATTCACCATTTTATCAATAAATACAAAATTCTTAAAAATTATTTTAAATTGTCAATTTTCAACAAATATTGACGGTTGATGTCCCAAATGAGGAAAATAAGAATATTCTCGTTTTTGTTCGGATCAATTATCTTCATTAACAACGTTCAACATATTTTATTTTAAATAGCTACTTTTCACATTTATTTCCACGATCGGTCTGGATGTTCCAGAAACATTGACGCAGCGCAAATTAATTAAAAGAGACCGACGAAGTATTCATCAACGCACGACGGTTTGTTATTCGTTTTTCTACGGTGATCCACGTTTGTCAACATTTCCACGAACCTCACAGCCATTCGTATTCGCACGACTATATCCATTTTAATTACTGTTATCACTGGTCTCACGATTTAATTTGTTCTTATTAGTCGCACGAATTAATTGAAGCTTTCCTTCCGTAAACGCGCAAGTTGCCGGAGTTGTCTAGTTGCCGCAGGTTTACTTTGTACACGATGGACTGAAAATTACACAGACTTCGGGAAAATTCAATATGGCGACGGCGAGGCAAGCTTATCAGCCTGCAGTGGACGTTAGTTTACAATGTATCGTCGGGGATGCATCGCTTACTCGAATAAAGTCAGCAAGTCTGGTAAATTAACGCTGCAACAAGGAGCTTTCTTCCTCGACAACCTTCCTCCCGAAAATTGGGAAGTATATCTGCGACGAACATGAGACGCCATTTTTATCTTTCGCTGACTGCTTCTGAAAGTTGGAGGAACGTTCATCCGCAGGGTGCACGTCACTCTTCTGCCACGATTTTGGTTTTTGAACTAAATTTAAACAAGAAATTTAGTGAAAATTCATACAACCTGTAAAATGGTTGATCTCTTTTATGAGATAAATAGACGGAGAATGTTATTTCACTAGTGCAAACGCTACAATCGTTTAAATACGAATAAAAATGAGAATAGTGAATTGTTCATTTGAATTATTTATTTTAATATTTTTATTAGCACCGCAAATTCGGTACAATTTTAATAAACTCTAATTGAAATCACGAAGTGAGAGCTTCGTTTAGTGAAATCTCTGCAGACAGCCATCTTGAAATAAAGTCAGCGCGTCTGATAAATTAATGCTGCAATAAGAAGCTTTCTTCGTCGACAACCTTCCTCCCGAAAATTCGTAAATATATCTGCGACGAACATGAGACGCGATTATTATATTTAGCTGACTGCTTCTGAAAGTTGGAGAATTGTTCATCCGCAGGATGCACGTCACTCTTTTACCATGATTTTGGGTTTTGAAATAAATTTAACCAAGAAATTTAGTGAAAATTCGTGCAAGCTGAAAAATGGTTGATCTCTGTGATAAGGTAAATAGACGAAGAATGTTATTTCACTAGTACATTATATAAACATTATATATATATATATACAGA
>CM052342.1:4186944-4198058 GCA_028455595.1 Lasioglossum vierecki | reverse complement strand
TTGATAGCTGCAGTCGAAAGCAACAGGGCGCAGTCTGTCGACGATTCGTTAATTGCTTTGGTAGATTTTTCGTTGAATTAAAGTTCGACAGTCTAATTCGAGCGCTTCTCAATCATCATTTGAAAACTAGGAGAAAATTGAAAGCTGCAGGCTGTCGAACGTAACAAAATGGCGTATCGGATGTTTCGAGTGGAGAAGAGTCCCTGGCCCGGAAACGGAAGTATTAAGCAAACGTACCGGGAGGAAACAGGTTCCCCTCCCCGAATCTGAGTGTCACGTCGAGGGTGACGTTAATGGATATCGATGGCGCTATTTATTGCGAAAAGTTTCCTCCCTTTCGCCCTAGGAACAATTTTAAAAATGTGCCATCTGGTTAAACGAAACTTTTTTCAGCAACGGAAATTTTTTGGACATCTTCCATCATTTTGATGGTGACAAGTTCTCTGAGTGTAAGACACATAAGGTCTCTTTAAAATACAGTAGAACCTCGACTATTCGGGCCTCTGATCGAATTCTTTATCGTCTGAATACTCTCTGCGAAGAATTAGTTTGCGTTAACTCCTTGCCGTACCTTTTCCTTAACAGTTACAGTGATTCGTCTTCATGCACAAAAATGTCATGGAAGGGAAAGAAAATGTATATTTTTTTAATGTAAATATTACATATTGATCACAAGCAAATCAAATTTTATTTCATCTATAATATAAAAACTTTTTTGCACAGAAGTTTCCTTTATGATCTATAGAGGAGATAAGAAAGGATATTTCGAAATTCAACCCCTAAGGGGTTGAAAAGAGGTTGCAACGTTTCTATGAGGAATATTTTATTTGTGGTCAGATTTGCTTGAAACTTGGTCTTAATGCTTTTTGATACAAATAATCAAACACCTATTTCGGCATTTTGAAAAACTCGACTTCTAAGGGGGTGGAAAGGGGTTGCAACGTTGTGTATGAGGAATATTTTGTTCGTGGTTGGATTTCTTTGAAACTTGGTCTTAATGCTTTTCGATATAATTAATAAAACACCTATTTCGCATTTCAAAAAATTCATCCTCTAAGGGGGTGAGAAGGGGTTGCAGCGTTTATATGAGCAATATATTATTCAAGATCTGATTTACATCATACTTGGTCTTTCTTAATGCTCATTGAAACAACCTGAATTGGGGTGAATGGGGGTTAAAATGTTTTATGGAGAAACAATATCAATTTTCGAGGGCATTAAACAGTTTCCTGTACGAGCGAAGCCGCGCTGGGAAAGCTAGTCTAACATGAAACGAGAAACATTTGTATTTGTTAGACTGTTAGAAACCATCATATCGAGTCTGGCTCGTCAAAGTACGGCAAGGGGTAAACCAACCCCTATGCTACACGATTTACTGCACACTTCAATAAGGATTAATTTCAGCACTGAAACTGTGTAATTGTTGCATTATCCGAACAATCATGTTCCCCTAATTAGCACGGATAATTAGCACGATTCCTGAACACTTAAAGCAACTTTTTCCCTTGCAGAAACTTATTAACGAAAAGCACGGACCAATTAGAGTGCGGTTGCGCGCAACATTTTCGTGAAGAGAACAACATTTTTGGCACACACTCTATTTAAGACTCCTTTTTTTATGCATTCCACAGGTTCAATATTTTAATTATTTCAAATGTTGAATAAAATTATTGTGACTGACATTGACAGTGACATCAATTGTTTTATTGTTTCCATTTTCTCTGTTTTATTAGACTCATCAATTTTTATTGGATTTTTCCCTTGTGTTTTTCCCAGGATTGCTATTTTTTTTATGTTTAAAATATTTGATAAATGATAAAATCTAGCATTAAGTGCTGTCAAGTGTTCCATACGTTTTATTTATTAAATTTATATCGAAGTTCTAGTGCGAATATGAAAAACGATAACGTAGCTTTGGCTGATACAATATTTCCACGCGAAACTAGCAAAATTGCAAGAGGTTTTATTTTTAAACCGGAAACTCTATTCCTCCATTCGATCAACAGTCCTCGAGCGGTGAATTCATTATTCTGACAGAGGGTGTCGTGTAACCAGTGTACAGCAGAGCGTTGGTTACAAATTCCTCGTCAGAAATCCACTCTCGCAATGGGAAGATAAAATGTTGTGGAATTCCCCTGATTACTGAACGAAAACAACAAAATTTATTAACATATTTCTCGATGGAAAAATGCAGTGAAAAATTATGCGATGACTGCGAGAAATGGTGAGACAGTGTAATCCTTGAATACTTGTGCTCTGATACTGTGTCACCTTAGTCTCAGCTAAAATAGAATACTTTTTCATTTGAGAAAATTTTTACATCAAAGAAAAATATTTTCGATGTATTTCGAGTGTACCTATATTATTTCATTATTTCATTTCGTATTTTATGCATTCAGATGAAAAAACAAATATGGAAGAGTATTAATGTTATACTATTTCGAGTCTACTGAAATGATTAAAGAAACACAGTTTTAATCAATTCCTATTTTTATTTATTTATTTATTGATGCAAATATTTTCTATTTGCACATTTTTCATGTCTATTTTCTGCATCAAGGGGATCTGAACGATTTTCTTTTTTAGATTTCTGATGGATTTTTTACTAACTCATGTTCCTTGACGCAGAACATTCCTGTTTTGCACGTGTGCTATCAATATTCGAAAGTTGTGAAATGTTTAAATTGTTCTATTAACTACAAAGCATTCCCACGGAAAATTTTTGCGCAAATCTATACATAGAAGAACTGGATAGATATTGCAATAAATCCCTAACAATGTAAATTGGGCAGAATATTCAGCATAGCAATAGAAACAATTACCGAGTCTATAATAGAAAATCGAAAAATGAAAAGGATAGTCTGCTAAAAATTTTATACATACCATGTACATTCAATCATCCGAATATCGTATCGCTGCACCAATTCTTATACTCGAGCATTCTTTATACTCTTCGTAGTATGTAAAAAAGAAATTGCATAGCTTACACTCCGGGTAATGGGTTAAAAACTTCACGGTTCATTAATGATAAAGCGTAATGGAGAACGCTGCGTCGGCGAAATAACGCGGTCATTTGACACTGCTCAATGTTCATGAAAAATAGAAGATCTTATGATACTTTTGTGGCTCGAATTTACCACGTACTTCCGGCGAGATGTTGCTCGAAATCATCCACTAGTTTCTATCTGATAATACGTTACGGGTTTATTACACTTTCTATCCCGTTTCGACTATTAGCATTTACAGACACGTATAAATGATGCAATTTAGTAGTCAACCATATTCAAACAAGTGATCTTACAAATTAAATGATAAAAATCTTTAAAATTAAATTCCTGATTAGACATTTTCAAACTCCTGATTAAAAAAGCTATTAGTCCTGATGGTGTCCAAAAATGATCCAATATTTAGCAGAAAATTACTCAATGCTTTCAACATCCTCGAGTCTCTCATATAAATCCAAGTAATTAATCAATACTTCCAACATCCTTGCACTCCTGATTTAACAAAGATCTGATGCACGAACCTGCCAGCATTTCCAATTCCCTGAATCCAGATAGTTTAAAAATTGCTTAATATTTTCAACATCTTTATATTTGTAATTTTACAAGGACCTGATCCTGGTGGTTCAAGAACTACTCAATATCCTATATTAATAAAATCTTGATCCAGATATTTTAAAAATTGCGCAATATTTTCAACATCTTTATATATGTAATATCACAAGAACATGATCCTGATGGTCCAAGAACTACTCAATATTTTCAACCTCATCAAGCTCCTGTCTTAATAAAATCTTCATCCTGATAGTCTACAAGGTGCTAGATATTTTTACCATCCGTAATGTCCTGGTGTAACAAGGATTTGATTCTGATAGTCTAAAAATTAAGCTATTGATTTAACAAGGACCTGCTCCTGACGGTCACCAACTTACAATATTTCCAGAATCTCCTCAAGCTCCTGTCTTAATAAAATCTTAATCCTGATAGTCTACAAGGTGCTAGATATTTTTACCATTCGTAATGTCCTGGTGTAACAAGGATTTGATTCTGATAGTCTAAAAATTAAGCTATTCTGCTGGCCCATAAATTATGCAATATTTTGGACACCCTCAAGCTCCTAGAGAGTTTACAACTTGTGGTACTTCAACAAGTTCATTAAGGTTAATCAACAATCCTGACTGGATATCGTCGAATCAGAACGACTGATCCCAATTAAGCCAGAAGCACAAACGATACTCACTTGGACGTCGCTCTCACTGACCGCTGTTGTCCCGTAGAACAATATCAAAGCACGATCCTCGACAGTTGCGCTTTCATTCGCTGTTCTCTCAGTCCCCAATCAGAGGCACTGTCATTCGCCGTTGCAATCACCGTCGGCGAAACTTTCGCGTTGCGTAACGAGAACGTGAACTGTTCAGGATTCGAGGTGGTGAATTGCCGGAGTAATGGATAGCCAAGCAACAGGTTACACGGTTGTCCCAGCAAAACACCCCGTAGACGTTTTCATGGAACTACTATCCTCCACAATGATCAAAACAAATGTCTGACAATCCAAAGAACCAAACTTGGGAAAATAATAATTATTGCAGTGTATCTTTGAACCAAACACCTGTCGAAAGATATCGACGAATTTAATCGATCTAACAGTCACTGTGAGATCTCGAAGCAGAATCCAAGAAGGGTTTGGATCAGGTTTATGTGGGGGTGTATACTTCGGGCAACAGGTCTCCGTGGAACACACAGACAGATGCACGCCGGGCACGGTTTGGTGGACACGGGGTTACTGGTGAAAATTCACGAGGATCCTTGGCTCCCTCTCCCAGAAGTCCTGTCCCTCTCTATTTCTCACTCTCAGTCCCTCTCTTTCTCTCGCATACAGTTTTCTCGCTCTCTCTAGGCAGGAAGGGAGCCTGCGCGGTGCTACGCGTCGCCCCAGCATCCACGCTCTTTCGCAATTACAGAGAGCCTCTTTGTTCACCGGGAAAATCCTTTTGTTACCAGGATGTTTCCGGTGCTGATTGATGCACTTAACTAACAACCCGAAAATGTTTCGATGGCCTCACACACGACCGGAAACTTTAATCCTTGTGTGAATGGCTTGGAGGCCTGGCGAACAATCAGGAACGCGATCGAGGGATAAGTGCGTTGCTCTGGATTCTGGTTTTCGATTGTTGTCAGAGGTTCAAGGTCGTGACGATCCAATTTTCATTTTTTCAACATCTTTATACTTTCGTGTTACAAGGACTTGATCCTGATGGTCCACAAATTATAGTTATGATCTACAGTTTCCTCAATCCTCTATCTTAGTAAAATCTGGATCCTGGTGGTTTAAAAATTGTTCAATATTCTCAACATCTTTTAACAAGGATCTGATCCTGATAGTCATTAGATATTATTTACAACATGCTCAATCCTCTATCTTAGAAAAATCTGGATCCTGGTGGTTTAAAAATTGTTCAATATTCTCAACATCTTTTAACAAGGATCTGATCCTGATAGTCCACAAATTAGACATTATCTACAACATGCTCAATCCTCTATCTTTGTAAAATCTGGATCCTGGTGATTTAAAAATTGTTCAATATTCTCAACATCTTTTAACGAGGATCTGATCCTGATAGTCCACAAATTAGACATTATCTACAACATGCTCAATCCTCTATCTTAGTAAAATCTGGATCCTGATGGTTTAAAAATTGCTCAATCCTCTATCTTAGTAAAATCTGGATCCTGGTGGTTTAAAAATTGTTCAATATTCTCAACATCCTTTAACAAGGATCTGATCCTGATAGTCCACAAATTAGACATTATCTAAAACATGCTCAATCCTCTATCTTAGTAAAATCTGGATCCTGGTGGTTTAAAAATTGCTCAATGATTGCAACGTTTTCTAACAAGGACCTGATCCTGATGGTTCAAGAACTACTCAACATTTTCAACATCCTACATTTCTAATTCAATGAAATGTTGATCCCGACTATGCCCAAGGAAGCCACTTAAACCTGCACGCAAAAATCAATCTTGGCCCCGATATTGAATCACCCTTAAATTCCAAGAATCAGAGTAAATCTCGTTAGTTCCAGTATTCTTCAAGAGCGATCTTCATCGAGGAAAATCCGAAAGGCGGGACAGGCGATTTGAAAAATATTCGTCGAAATGAAAATCTGCGAAGCACGGCTCGCATGAAACATCCATCACGTTTTCCCGATACCAGAGAGCGAGAGAGGGCGAGAGAAGGAGAGAGAATGAACTGCCAGCTTCCATTAAAAGGGAAACGTCCTTGGACACTCGAAAAAAGTAACGAAACCCTGGAATCGAACAAAAAGACGGTCTCAAATATGAAATGACATTTGACTCGGTTTTCTCTCGGTTTCTTTCAACTTCCTTGACATATTCCAAATGGAGAATTCTTTGAAGCGGAGAGGCAGGTGCTGGCATTCAACGAGCATACACAATGGCCAACACAACAGTTTCTTAAATTATGTAAACTGCTTTGTCAATTTTTCTGCGTGTCTACAGGAAATTTACCATTCCTGAGCAACAGTTTTCGTCCCCAACCATTTAATTAACAACTACAATATGGTACACACTTTACAAAGAAACAGTGCGTGGAACCCAGTTGTAAATAATATTTGGTATAACATTTCGTACCATTTTTCCAGCATATTTATGATATGTACATTTATATGTATGGTTACAACAAAATAGTTTCAGAACCTTCATTTTGGTGAACACATGAATTAAACAAATACTTTCGTGCAACTCGCCAGAAACTTTCCATAAATCCTACGGACTAAACTTGAAAAAATTGTTTTAATTACTAGTGTTTACAGAATAAAATTCAAGTTGCAGTAAATATTTAATAGAAGAGCGAAAATAGTTTAGCAAATTTAATTTGGCTACAAGAATATTCGAATGTTATTATTTATACTTCTAGGAATGGCATTTTACGGATGCGACTAATTTTTTTGCGGACATTAAATACTGTTTGTATTGTTTTACCATGTCGCGTGTCAAACGCAGCACAGCGGAACTCGTCCTTTGTAATAAATCGTCTCAGGCGCATTTTAACCATGTCAAATATCGTTATTGCATTAATGCTGTGTCAAGGATTGTTAAATTTTGTGAATTTCAAAAAACCGAGTGCGCTTGTTTAATTTAAACAATGTTTTTGCGATGAAAAGGCGTCCTCTCAGTCTGATTACAATGAAATTTTATCCGAAATGTTAACTACAAGAATGAGTATTCTAAAACAGGTAAGATGTTTCATTACTAAACTCCGGATATTTAGGAAAAATAAAAAGTTTATGCATCAATTGCAAGATGCAGGAGCTGAATGTAAATTTATACTCTTCATTGGTTATTTTAATGTGGTGAAAATATTACATTCACACTCTTAAAGTCTTTTAATATTTACACTATTTTAAATTGCACTTGCTCATTCATCGATTTTAATCAACATTATACTGAAGCTGTTTTATCAGTTTTAATTAGTATAAAATAAACCATTTTTTATATACCTTATAAATAACTTAAATTGATGTTTTCAAAGTAAAGATTCGATCCTTGAAACAGTTATACCTTATAAAATTTAAAATGTATTTCTTTTCATTTTATTTTCCTACTAGCTGATTCAGCATATGTTGTCCTGTTCAAGTTTCTGTAAATTTGTCGATAATGTTAATTCCTATTGAAATTTTTTTGTTGTATTGAAATATGGTTCGAAAAGCACTTTTAGTTTTTCCCGAATTTTCCATTTTTCCGGGCAACTTTTCTAATTTTACTACGTCCTTTCTTTCCCTAAAACCTTATTCGAGCAATTACGAACATTTTTATTTAAATTAACCAAATCAGTCCACCCGTTGTCAAATGATGCGCTTACCAAGGAACAGCATTTGATTTGATTTTACAATATGTAAATACGCCAATATTTTTCATTTACAGTGAAATGGCTCAAGCACCGTCATTTTGTTGGGAAGACAAAATATGTATGTAAGTATAAATTTTCTTCTTCATATTTCAAAAAGAAATTGCCAATAATAGCCTTCGTTCTTCGATATTAACAGTTTAATGTTATTAATCGGTCTTCAGAATTCTGCTGACACTAACTAATTCAACATGATCCACTCCATTTGTCGAGTACTATTAAGCAAATCGTGTGTTTGTTAAAGCTATTTTCATCGGTCGCAGAAGTTCAACTGACACAAACAATGCTCGTCTAATCCTTGTTTCAATAGCCAATTTAGCTTTGTAGACGTAGGATGCAATTAAGAGTAGCAAATTATTTTAGCCGACACCAAACACCGGATTCTTAGCCCTCTCATTTTTGTGATCGGATTCCGATCCCATTTAATTATCGTTGTCGGTCGAATCAGTGCCACAGCCCAATTATTTCCCTTTCAATAATTGCCGATCCTATTAATTGGTTGGACTCTCGTGAACAGTGGCTCGGAATTAGTGTAACGATTAACAGTAAATTCGTTGGTAATTTCCACCTTCATTTTTATTTATTATCGGAATTAATCGGCGGTGAAGTACCCGATCAATCAAGAGCAACTCTTCAATTATGTTTCATCGTTTGCGCCCCTTCGATTTCATCAAAATACAAACGCTATTCAACCCTGAACAATTTCCCATTCCCATAATTTATTAAGTTTCTTCATTAGTACGTGTATGATTGAACTGTCGATTTTTATGCAATTTTTCTTTCTTTAACCATTTTTATTAGGACAAAAAATACATTTTTATTTATTTTTTTATATAATATATTATATTTCATATAATATATTTTATATTTATTTATATATATTTACATAATTTATATTTATTTATATATATTTATATAATTTATATTTATTTATATATATTTATATAATTTATGTTATATTTATTATATTATATTTTTGCGATAGATAATTGAGGCATTTTGCGCCCCACGTTTTTCGTTTTAAATCTCACAAGTATTTTCACAGCTATTCAAAATTCACAATCACAAATTTTCAGGACTATCTGTACGAGGTTAGGAATCTGTATGGCACTAGGAAAAATTATTTTATACTTTTTAGTCCGTTTTTAAAACGTGTTATTTTTAGAAATTTATTTTTATTTAAATAATTTTTCCTATTAAAAAAATGAACTCAAAAACGACACCATTTGGATCATATTTATTCGCTTAATCCACAATATAGTAGATCCTCGATTATCCGAACGATAAAATGAAACTCAATTGTTGTAGTTAATAGAAATAGTTACATGTAAAAATTATGTTATACATGGATATTACGTTGTACATTAGATTTGACTATTTGCATATGAAATGTTTATTCGAATAATGAAGATATGGTATGTTTGTATAACAACGGTTTTATTATATCGTGAATTAAACAAGTAAATGTGATCGCAATTGTATCGTGTTTCGACTGATGCTAATCAGAAATTTGTCACGAATGCGCCCGTTATGATTGTAGAAAAAATAGTTAACAACAAAGAAGAAATTTACAAGCAATTCTTTTTATTGTTCTTCTGTTTCGAACTGCAGTCGCTCATTTTTGTGATTGACGAGTTTTCTGATCACAAAATGCGTCCCGACGTTTCAATGAAAGCATTGTCATCGTTTCATATCGACGTGGGCAGCTAATATCCGCCCGAATTCAGGCAATTTATGAAATTTTTTGGTCGACACATACTTATGATTTACGATATCCTCAAAAAAATTTAAAAGCCCCGAACATTCCAATGACAATACATCAATATGAAAATGGTGTTGGTTCTGTTTTCTCCGTAAATGAAAGACTCGTTATTTTAATTGGACGTTAGATGAATTAATTGCTTGTTTATATTGACTTTATATTGCGACAAACAGTTTTTTAATTGCGAACAAGCAGTTTTAATTGCGAATGAAGTATGAGGAAAATTAAACTGCTTCAAAAATTCCTCTAGAACGTTCTCTAGAAATTGTTAACCTTAAAATTCCGTATAATAGTACCGCATACAGTACTCTTATCTGCAGACAATTAAACATTTTGGTAAAACAATTATGTTGATTACTTTTTGTTGAAATATAACTTAAAATCTGGCTTCAATTACAACAGTGATGCACGTATAAGTTTGTTGAAGAAAAAAAATAATTATCTGAATAATCATAAATTCTGTGTTTTTGGTAAGTCGGCATATATTATGGAAATTGAAGGTAAATTTACATAAAAATTTAAATGAAGAATTTGCAAAGAGAATTAAATGATGGAGAGATTCTCTGTTTTCGTTAAATCCAAATTTATTTAAAAAATTGAATATTATTTTATACAGAAAATTTTAATAGATAATTTACATATAGCAAATTGGCTGTTATGTTATCATTTGATAATTAAATAAAATCTATTTTGTTGTATAATTTAGGCATAACATTCTTTCCATTTGAAAACTACATTTCTATATTCTATATTCATTTGATTACTCTCCATTTGATTGATTATTTCTATATACATTTGAAAACTATATTTCTACAAATTATTCTATATAATTACTTTTCTACAAATTATGAACGAAAGAAGTATTGATCAACATAACTGTAAAATAAATTGCAGTGCAAGGATTGATACGGTGTGGTGTTCAATTTACATAGTCTTTACTCTACGATAATAAACAAATGCTTAGTCAACAAACTCTCCTAAGAGAGTGTTCACACGGAAACATTGAACCGTCGAACCAAGTTCAGTTTTTGCGATACTATCGTCTATTTAATGGACGCGGTCGTCGCGAAGGGTCGAAAGGTTGTCCCGAAAGAATAAGCTAAGTAAATAAAAAGGACAGGGATGCCGATCGAGGCTGAATAAAAAGTTCTGTTTCCATTCAAATGGAAGGGACGGCGTTTTTCATAGTTCGTTGAACTGTCTCGAGGTTATCTCGGCGTCTCGCCTTGGAAAAGACGTAGTCGAGTTTCGTGTACGATCGTAGGTCTCAGGCTCGATTGATTCTCCTCGATCATAGTCATCGAAGAATGTCAGTCGACCCTTTATTTTTTCATACTTGGCTAGGCTACTGTCTAGAAATCTTAAGGGACGTTGACTTTATTTCAAGATGGCTGGCTGCAGAGATTTCACTAAACAAAACTCT
>CM052342.1:4176696-4186844 GCA_028455595.1 Lasioglossum vierecki | reverse complement strand
CATAATTTCTCACGAATTCTTAAAAGAACTTTAACAATTTCATTTTTCCGCAAAAATTCTCCGTGTACTGGTATGCTTACTGTCGATAATGTACGGTTTCATGTGGAATAATAAATTCTTTAAGGTATCAGCCAGTTTCCAGTTCACGTGCAATTTCCTGCAAAAATACAGACAAAGGAAACGCCATTCGAATATCGAAGCAGGCCAAAGCCTGGTGAACAAGTGTGAAAATTTCGGCGTCAACGAACGCACACAGATCTATCGGCTGTCAGTGCTTGCTTTTATATTCGCAAGCTCGCTTCTCCGCTACCTTTGACCGGTCTCCATCCGAGGCAGGTCATGGGAGACGTCCTCGAAAAAAGATCACATTTCATACTCGCTCGGTAACCGGTTTTCAGAGAATTCGCTAATTATAAAAATTACTAATAAAAGCTGTGAGCGCCGCGGAAATGCTCGTCCAACTAATCGCGAACGCATTTTGTCAGTTACATGCATTTTCTGCATTCGTAAATGGGTTTCTGTTTTTGCTACATTGCAATTAGAACGGGCTTCTTCATTTTCTTATTATTAAGCAATTTTATTCAATTATTCTCCAATCTGATATTTTTGGAGATTTAGGAATTTATTATTCTTGGAGACTTAATTTATTTCAATCGTTTATTTATCAGTTAATGTTTCAAGCCTTTAAATGATATTTTTCTACAACCTTGACCGACTAAAACGATTTACAATATTAAATTTAATGACGCAGCTTATTCCTTGGTTCAACTAGAAAATATATGAAAAATGTTGCTTTCAATCCTTTCGTGCCAATTGCCTCATTTATCATGCACAGGATTACGAATGGAAAACGAGTAAATATCCAATTTATAACATTTACTCGCAACAATCACTTTTTCGCGAGTTCTTCCTCGTCCAGTAAATTTGCAATGCGGTGAAATAAAAATTAATAACGCCACAGAATAAATGCCATAAAAATCGAAGCTCTCAGATTTGATCGAAACGATTCGGATTAATACAAACCTTTTTCATTCTTGCACATTCACGTTATTTCAATAACCGTGCGAATACATAATGGTGCCGTGCCGGAAAAAGCATTACAAGCTGGGAAGTGGATTTATTCGCGAACAAAAACCACGTGAATAAATAATTAGCGATGTCTCTTGATTCCACCTGTTCGTTCCACGATTTTTCGTGCTGGTATTTTATTCACGCTCTCCTCTGAAACAGGGTTTGCTCAATACGTGCAGGACTACCTTTCTCGCGAAAATACTTCGGACTCTTCCTTGCAGGATAATCAATACGGACTGTAAAACAATTGCATCGTGACCTACATTCTGAATTTTCCTTAAATATGTGCAACTCATTTCGAAAAATTTTGAAATACACTTAACATAAATTTAACTAAATATACTTAACCGCAAAATGTTTTTTTTATGACAGCTATCTTCGCGTGGTATATAACAAATGTACTTAGGCCACATTCAAAATAAAAACTTGTATCATTTTATTAACCAGCTAATTTCCTTTTTACAAAATCTTAGTGATTATAATTATATTAGTTATAATTTATTTCAAAATGAGAAGATAACATAGAGATGTAAATATTAAAATTGCTAGCTTAATCTTTCTCAAAAATGGGACTTGGGCCACATTCAAAATAAAAACTTGTATCATTCGGTTAACCAGCTAATTTCCTTTTTACAAAATCTTTGTGATTTTAATTATATTAGTTATAATTTATATTTCAATACATATTGAAATTGCTAGCTTAATCTTTCTCGAAAATGGACTTGGGCTACTTTCAAAATAAACAGCCCATTAATATTTATCAAAGAAATACTTTTGGATCCAATTTTTCGCGGAACATATCTACCCTGTAGAAAGATGGTTGCACCGATTATTAAAATACAATTTCCAACAATTTCCTGTTTCACGACTGACATAAAAATTTCCGAGAGAAGTCGGGCACAGACACAGAAACCGTTTATGAAAACTTTTCCGAAGCGATTAAAAGTTAGCCGGATTACAGGAGCGCAGATAGGTCAGAGTGTCGGTATAAAGGGTGCGATTGGAAATTCGTCGGCCCTTCATCGGGGGATGTAAAACGTGAAGTTTATCCAGTTGTTTAGCCGTCCGGCAAGAACTCAAAGAGCCAGAAACGAGATTGTTAGTTGGGCAACGCTGTTAAACGAATTAATTATGCGAGTTGGTCGGGATTAGACGAATTTAGGATTCGCGGCACGTAGCTCATTTCTACGGAACCAATGCTCTTTGTAAGCACGATTAAATTGTAGTCGCTGGCGTTGCTGCGGAAGTGCTCCTGTTGATAGAGCCGCGTATTGTTCCGGGGAATCGACACGCCGAGCGTATAATTAACCTCAATCTTATTGCCCGAATCGGCCGGAATCTTCCTCGCCGAATTTCCTCTGCGACGACTCACGCACGTTCCTCCATCGTTTCCTGAACACTTCGGTGTAGTTTGTGGGAGACGTGATTCACAGGGTCGATGGGAATCTCGTGTCGTCCATTTTGTCCTACCAGGGAGGTCCAGTACTTTTTGATTGACCTAAAAAACTTTTTACCCAACTTACTTTCTGTTTTGCAGTGCAAAGTTCCCGGACCTTTTTGTTCAACTGTGTCGCGTGTTATGTTTGATGTTGACGGAGAGCATAAAACCGATTTCATATCTCGAGACCGTTTCTTGTAACAAACTTACAGGGTGGGACGCCACATTTTGCCATCTAGATTTACGTCATTATTATTACGCGTAGCAAACGCTTGCAGTTTAACGTAAAAATGCTAAACGTACATTTTTTTTGTAGGTGGACGTGTAAAGGACATATGAAGATCATTAATGTTTTTTTAAATGAAGTCATATATTTTTTATTGCATCAGCTGATGCTCCTTTATATTCTTTACAAAAAAGTATTAATCTATTTGTGTAAAAAAATCATTACTTTAGGAGATACTTTAATTACAATGTCTATTTACAGAAAAGTTTCAATTCTTGCTCTCCTACTACATTATTACATTGAATTCATATTATTGATCAGAGAGTCGAGATTTCCTAATAAATTATAATTAAAATATCTCTTAAACTAATGATTTTTTAACACAAATAGATTAATACTTTTTTGTAAAGAATATGAAGGAGCATCAGCTGATGCAATAAACAGTACATGATTCCATTTATAAAAACATTAATGACCATCAATAAATGTACCATCAGTATGTGGCCCTCTCAAAACCATTCACCTTCATCTGAAACATTGTTTGCTATGCGTAATAATAATGACGTAAATCTAGATGGCAAAATGTGGCGCCCCACCCTGTATGTATCAATTTGTTTGTTTCGCTTATTACTAGACTGCGGATCTTTATGCAAAATAAAAATTGTCTGCATCGATTGCAACAAGTACAAATTAATTTGGATGTTATTTATTAATGATTAATTTAATGATTTTAACAGAGGTAAGATTATATATTGACATCTTCAATTTTTCAATTTTTCCATCAATCTTCAATTTCATCTGCTCAACTTTTCTATAAATGCATACAGACCCGCAGTCTACTTATTACTAGCTCCAAACTGGAACAATTTTTTGGCGAAACAGTTTATCTACTTTCCAGCAAAAATTCTATTCGTAAAGTAGAAAATTACGTCTGATAATGCATTTTAACAAAGTTTATTGGTATCAACGCTGTACTGTAAAACGATTGAACATCGCTTTGACATGACACATTAATTAAAATGTTTCCAGAGGCCAGTTAAATATTAAATCCTTCGCTGCAGCGTAACATAAAGTTTGTTTAATATTTCCCATTTTCCGTGGAATCCTGCAACACATATTTCCCGTCGCAATTTTGTTTTGCTGCGCGGAATAATAAATTTCGCTGTTTTTTTCGACATTGGCTTATGATAGTTGGCACCCCACCAGTGTTAATAATTTATACGCCGAGGCGAGCGAGGTAATGACGTATCGCGCATGAAATTCATGACACCGCAAGAAGCAAGAGAGTGAGTGCGGAGTTTGCATAATGCACGCAATAAGTTATAACCGTTCCGCATAATGAAACTGGTAATTAATGGTTTTGCGGGCCGTGGTGAGAACTACGCTAACTATGTTAACGGGAAGGCTACAATTTCGATGAAATCCGGTCAGCGATCCGCCGACACGTGCCGCACAGTGGGCCGGATCGAAAAATTTAGAGACATTCGACCAAAAAGTCGATTTTTCGAAATTGCAAACTAATGAATTTGTATTGCTTCGTAAGGATCTATGGACCTTGAAAATGAAGAAATTAATGAAATTAAATAAATGTTTTAGTTACAATGATCATTTAAAGTTGAGCGTTTTGAAAGTAGCATATTTCACCAAGCAGAATTGCTCAAGTTCTTTGCGATGTCCTTATCGTTTCGTCCCATATTTTCTCTCACTTTTTTGTATGATACAGAACATCTCTTCCCAATAAGAAATCGTATATTTTTTTAGTAATAACTAATAATAATATATTTACAAAATAATGCTGAAGGATACATGACAGATTACAAAAATGTTGCATATTTGTTAAATGATATCTTTTTTTCCCAAAACTTCCCAGGCTCTAACAAAGAGGAATATTTGCGGTAAAACTTCCTTTAAATAACCGTACAAGAATTATTTCAGACATCGTCCGACTAACAACAATATAGTTGTTTAAAGCCGACAATGTTGAAAGCAACTGATTCAACAACTACATAAAAATTTATAACAATAACTAACTAACAAATTAAACAAAAAATGATGATTTTATATTTTTTAGTTCAAACCTCATTTCAATATCTCAAACGGTTGAAAAGTTATGCACCAATGTCCTTAAATTTTTCGATCCGGCCCACTGTGCGCCGACACGTGCCGGTAGACGCGTATCCCAGGAATTCCTCGATTTCTCCTTTTCTCCGAGTCCTTTGATCGATTTCATCGTCATACCCGATTTCGAACACCGACAACGTCAAACGTACTATCGTCAGGATATTTTTCCACGTCGTCGAGTCGCGTTAATAATAATCAAGATCGTCCATCTTTTAGCCGTCGAATAAAAAAAGAACGGAAGACGTGGAAACATGTTTCGACGCGAAAAGAACGACGAGTGGGCGTCGATGGAAACGATAAACAGCTGTTCAGTTCTCAAAGCGACGACTTCGAGTAGAGAACTTAATTAAAAAGGAATAAATGCCAGAGTTTCGCTAATTTGCTTCCTGGTGCAAAGTGGCTGACCTTTTGACGATTTATTGGCTCCGAAAGCATTTAGGTTTTGTACGAATTTTTAAGATCCCGGGAAACAGTGGTATTAGGAAGTTGTGCTGATTGTTTATTCAGCTAAGCAATACTTTTTAGGTTAACTACTCATTCCCGCTTCAAACGTGGCTAACTAAATTTGTTCAAAGACGACTAACAGTGCGGAATAATTCATTGTTTCTTCAGAATTGGGGAATAAGTTCGTTTTTTTTCATTGAAATTGAAATTTTCAAATGAACGCAGGGTCTAAAACCCTTGTGGTAGCCATTTTTTTATTTCTTTTCACAGTAAGTTTTACACTGTTAGTAAAAAAATTCAATATACACCTCAGTAATATTTAAATTTCTATATAAATCCCATATACAAAAATTATTTATATGAAAATTCAATATACACTTCAATAATATTTAATTTTCTATATAAATTCCACATACAAACATTATTTATATGAAAACTCAATATAAACCTCAATAATATTAAATTTTCTGAATAAATTTCGAGTACAAAAATTTTTTACATAAAAATTCAATATACACTTCAATAATATTTAAATTTATATATAAATCCCATATACAAAAATTATTTATATGAAAATTCAATATAAACCTCAATAATATTCAATTTTCTATATAAATTCCACATACAAACATTATTTATATGAAAACTCAATATAAACCTCAATAATATTGAGTTCTCTACATAAATTTAGTATGCAAAGATTCAATAGAAACCTCATTAATATGATATTTTCTATATAACAATTTATCGGAACGATTTTTAATTCACAAAAAAATGTAACTATAGGTACTAACAATGCAAAAGACAGGACAAGAAAATAACCTGTGTAATAATTTCAGTTCAATGACCACGTTGTTCCCGCGTCCGTTTACTTCGTGTAATAAACGCAGTTTAGCAAAGAAGTTAGGGAACAACAAGTTGGCAATTCCATAATGGATAAGGTACCTGGGAACTATCTTTGAATTGCAGGTGCTCCTCGACATAATTATCTGAAAGTTTTATAAACACCAGTGAAATAAAGCGCATTGGGATAATTTTCCACCAAGAAATATGTTTATGCTTCTCGAAACTGGAGCGATTTCTTCGTTCGCTGCTTCTCAATTCTCGAGCGAAAGACTGCGAAATAACGCGTCGAAATATTAAGGTGAGTCGTCCGCCATTTTGGATCTGTTTGTATTCCGGAAGCAAAATTCTCGGATCTCTTATGGCTGCAATAAAACATATCCCCTTTTACGAGCAGAATATTCTGTATTGGATAAAACAGGTGAAACGAGCGTTCTGAATGACCACGCAGTTTTTATTGGTAAAATACAGCATTAAAATGACTATTCTTAGCGAGTAGATCGATTCGTAGATTATTTTAATCCTCAGCTTGTCGCGTGTGGTCTAGAACTGTTTTATTTGCAATTTTTGGCGTAATTTCTACAATTTTCGACAAATTTCAGAGTTAGATTACATATTTGTAAGAGGGAATTAATATAAAACAATTAAAACAATTACATATTTGTAAGAGGAAATTAATAGAAAACAGTTAAAACATTTACATATTTGTAAGAGGTAATTAATATAAAACAATTACATATTTGTAACAAGAAATTAATATAAAACAATTAAAACAATTACATATTTGCAAGAGGAAATTAATATAAAAAAATTAAATCATAGTAAACATTTTCAAAATCGTATGCACACCATAAATACTTAAAAATCCTCCGTCCATCAATTCTCATTTTCCCACCAAGTATACCATGAAAACAAAATGACCACTCTTCATCGTCTAGCCACATAGACCTCAGCAACGAAAATGATCGTGGCACCAGTCAACCCAGCCAACAACAGCAGAAATGTAAGAGAATAATGATTCAGCGTAAGAATGATCTTCCTCTCCTCGTTCTTCAGCTTCGTCCTCGTCTTAATGATCTTCTTCTTGTAAGTCGAGTTCTCGAACCAAAAGGTAGGCAGCCCAGCCTCGTTCAACCTCAGCAGAACAAAGTTCACTCTCTCAGCGTAGGGGGACTGAGATCTGAGAACATAAGAAACGCGATAATTCATTGGACACTCGTCGACGACATAGATCAGTGGATTCCCATCCTTATCATAGTACGCAAAGTCTCCGATCAACATTGTATAGTATCTAGTAATAGCAATCTTATTCTCGAAAGCAACGATATCTTTCGTCTTCTTTCGTGTGCTAATCACGTGGATCATCTGATCGAGTTTCATGCCAATTGGAGTGTCATCCAGAAAGGCTGTCTTCAGGTTTGCATACTTGGTGATCAGTATTTTACCGGAATCTATCACATCCTCTAAGGTTTGTAGCTGAGGATAGTGAAAGGGCTTACTTAGGCTGGACACTAGACAGCTTTGATAGACGCCGTTGACTATGAGCCCGAAAAATAACGTTCCAACAAGCAGTGATCTTTGTGCAGGGGTTTGTCCCTTCTGGAGGGGGTAGCAGAGGAGTTCAACAAAGTGGGAGAACGTTAACAATCTCTGTGGCACTTCCGGTGGCTTTTTTCTGATCTTCAAGGACACCGAAGAACTATTCACCTCTTTCAGATGTCTCTTCAATTGATTAGAGAAAGAGGATCCAATTTGATTCTGGACCACTTCCGGTGGTCCTCCTCCAGACCCTAAATCCTTCGAAGAGCCAACTTCCAGTTTATGTAGACACCTTTTCAATTGGTTAGACCCAGACCTAATTTTACTCGAACTTATTGCAGCTTGAAGATTAGGCTCTCCAACCTTCACCACATTCATCCGGCGGAAGATCAGGTTAGCATACCTCAAGCAATACCACAGTAAACTGACCAGAACATTGTACAGCATAAGTACAGCCCACACCTCTTTCTCGAATGGCATAAAAGGCATATAGGCTTTAGGGACCAATCCAGAGTCCGGCGACAGAAAACATAACTTGTCCTCGTACATAGACGACGTGAACTGAAACTGTGTATGTCTGGTATACAGCTTAACGAAGAACCCTGTGACCACTATCTCCACGTTACCACTCTCGATCTCCTTCAACGACTTGTCGAATGGATCCTCCATCAGAAAATCAAGCTTCCTCATGAAAGTTACATGGAACTTGCACTTTAGAGCCTTCTCCAGTGAGTAGACCACGTATCCATCTACCTTGGACAGTCTCAGTCTGTTCTGTTCATCGTAACTGTACCCCATCAGCAAGGACTCGAAGACTATCATGTTTAGGGGATGGCTGTTTAGATTGCGAAAGCTTTCGAACAGACGAGTGTTCTCATTTAATACTTTCTGACGTTCTTCAGTGGACTCGACCACTGCCATCTGACCATCTTCAAGGACTTCAGGATTCTCTTGAAGACATAACTTCTCCACGTCTCCAAACTCCTCACCGTAGACTTGAAACGGCTTGAACGTAACTAGACATCCAAAGTTATCATGTAAAGGTATAATGATCACTTTGTAGACCCTATACTTGATCCACAGCGTCTTCAATAAGTCCCTCCACGGTTCCACAATTCTCCTACTCGTGACGAAGATGAGATACTGATTGCTACTCTTCCAAAGCCCTGGTTGCCAATATATGTACACGTAAAGGCTGTATAGATCCTTGACGAAGATGATCCAGGTGATGTGCGAGCGATTCGTCCAAGCGCCTGCCGAGGACAAGTCCCGGGATCTGACCTTGTAAATGGGGAACAACGATCGAGATCTCTCGATTGAGGTCGCGCTAGTGTGATCCAGCAGAACGTCGACGAAACTCGAGCGAAACTCCGGCAAGATCACCGATAGCGTTAAAGGACCGAATTCCGGGGACTCGTTGATGAAGTTCAGGATTGTTTTCAAGTTCTCTGCTTCCGCATTGTCCGAGGTACACTCTGTGGAACAGTACAGTTGGTAGAGAGAGGAAGTCCGCTGTGTGGTCGATCCCGGTAGGAACGCTATACAAAACAGTATAGAGCATATGGTGGTCTTCATGGTCTTAGGGTAATAATGTTGTTTGAACGCTCGGCGCATCGTTTGTGTTCACGTTGTTGTTCTACACTGCGGCTTGCGAGAATAGTTATTGGACATTTTTACATCTTATAGGACTTAATGGCTGGATTTCAAGGCGCGGTAATGAAGACGCATTTTTATTAGCGCGGTGTTCCAAGATGCTGGTTGGAAATGTTCAGGCTAAGGAATAAATTGTTTTAATCACTTTAGGTTCGTGTTATATTATTGTATAATTAATATTTAATAAAATTAAATAAAATAAATAAATAATAAAATATAATTAGAAAAATGAAAATAAAATAAATAAAATAATTTTAAAAAATAAAAAAATAAAATAAAATTATTGTTTAATAATGTAAATTAATTATTATTGTATAATGTTACTCTTTGATAGTAGTGTTCTCTTTATGCTCTTTTATAATAGAAAATTACAGTTACGACACTTTTTTTTATATTTACGTAAATAGTTCTACAGTTTACAACGTGTCGTAGACACCATATTTGTAATTGCTACTTTTAGTATTTTAGTGTTCATGCTTGCAATGAAAATTTCATTTTTAGCAATGTCCACTTCGAAGCACAAATGCTGTCCACATTTAATAGTTCTTTAATCGTCTCAAGGATTATGTATGTTTTTAAAGAGAATTATTATCGCGTTCTTTGAAGATATTAGCAAAATTCACTAGAAACCATAGAATCTTCTGTTTATTTTTCAGTTTGACGATTTCAATAAAAAGGCACACTGAAAACGAATCATCTTCCACAATGAGCCACAAAAGACCCTGTCCTCTTCGATTATCCATTTCCCAGCTTCGATAACAGCTGATCAACAAGAATGAACATCAAGAATCACTCATAAAATAATCGTTCCAT